>JXTC01000147.1:337293-398456 GCA_002914845.1 Trema orientale
GTTTACTCGTATCACATCATTCTTCATTTATTGGTTACATTTATTATTTGAAATTCCCGTCATAGGGAAATTTTTTTCCCTCTCTTTTATAGAATTATATTAAACTTTGAACAACTTAACAATACAAGAATTTCACTTACAACTCCATAAATGATGGGAAGCCTTCGCATCTTATATTTCAGGCAAGTGTTAATTAACAGTAGTTTTGGATAGAAAATATTAAAAGAAATTAAGACAAAATAAAATATAAGAATAAGTACCTAAAAACTACAAATAAAAAAATGAGGATCTAATCATTAAAAGAAATTAAAGAAACACCTTTCTTCTCTAACTGAACTAATATTAGGGGACTTTAAGAGATTTTGTTCTAAAAAATTGAGTTCATGATTAGTTTTCTAAATTGTTATGAATTCAGCGGGCTTTTGTATTAAAAAAAATTTGTGTAATTAATTTGCTAAAATAAAAGAAGCCACTGTATCATATATTCTAGATTCATGTATATATGTTTATAGAAGAAATGATAAACAAATTAGAGTAGATGTTAACAAATTAGAGTAGGTGTTTCTTGGTCAACATGTATAGTAACAAAATACTTGACGATAATTCAATTGCTAGTAATGCATGCAGGTATAATTCAAAATTTTTCTTAAAAAATACTTTTAAGAAAATCAATATAAAATTACATATGCGCTAAAAATAATGTAAGTTTACTTATATGTGTGTAATACGAATTGTTTTGGGAAAAAATGAATAAAAATCTGATAATCAAAGTTACATATTTTCTATAAAAATATTACACGTAAATACCATTTCATTAAAAGTACAAATATTTTCATGTAAATTCGATAAAACAGGCAATTCGACGTTATATAAGTATAAAAGGAATATATAAGTATAAAATGTATCATATATAAAAGCGTAATTATATTGCTAATTAGATATTGATCACTCTGTTAGAATAATTAATATTAATTGAAGTGTAAACTATTTATTTGTGACATAAAAAGGAAAAACTTGTTGAACTTCTAGAAAGGTGGAATTCATTTTTTTTTTAAAATTATTTTCATTAAGATCGACCATATCTTTTTTTTTTGTCCATAACTTGTTAAATGTGCGTGGAAGTTCGACGTTTATGGTGTAGCCGTGTAGGTCTTTTTTTTTTTTTTTTTTGGGGTAGACAAGGTTTTCTCTTATCACGTCATCTTACATTTATTATTCGAAATGCCCGTCATAGGAACTTTTTTTTAACCTCACTCTTATACGGTTATATTGAACTTTGAACAACTTTTTTTTGACAAGTATTTCACTTGCAATTCCATAAATGATGAGAAGCATTCTCATCTTCTTCGTTTTTTTCTTTAAAAATAAATAAACAAATAATTTGCTAAAAGAAAAGAAGCCATTTCATTTAACCTAAAGAACAGTCTCTTTGCTACTTCTTTGGCGTATAGTTGTTGGAAACTAGTATGTTGGACTTAGGTATCCCAAATGCCAAGTTTTGAAATAATTTTTTTGTCTTGTCAAATTGGAACATCCAATGAATTTAGACGTATCTAACAATTATATCATATATCTTAGACTTATGTAGATATGTGCGTGTGTGTGTGAGAGAGAGAGAGAGAGGTTGGATCGTTTATGTAAGTGGATTTGAACTTAAAAGTAAGGCCGCGTCTACAGTAAGGGCGCCCCTACGTAGGGCCCTGTCTATTCACCGTTGGATGAGAATCTGTATAGATTCTCCACAGATTCCTGTTATTCTCCACAGATTCCCATCCAACGATAATTAAGGCATGACCCTACGTAGGAACGCCCTTACCGTAGCCATTCCCTAAAAATAATGCCAGAGAGTTTGCACCTTTTTTTAATCTTTCATAACCAAATAGCTTGGAATCAGAACATAGAGCCAGAGAAAATTAAGAGTTAAGTTTTCTAGAACGGGTCGCTAGCAAATGATTGTAGACTTGTAGCAGTACACCAAAATTTGAAACTATACTCGGGAATTTTCTACAGTTTGCCTAAAGCTTTTCCTCAAAGCACTCCCCTTCACACTCTCCGCTTCTCAAAAAAAGGTATGCTGACATGCACAGACACACAGTAACAGAACGCAAAAATATGCAGCTTTTCAGAAGCTTTGCTCCTCCTTTTTCTTTAAAAAAAAAGTTCAAAAAAAATAAAGAAAATCTTTTTTTTTTTTTTTTCAAACAAGAATATCTCCTGAGACAAAATACACAAAATTTTCATCTTAGTTATACAAAATTTATCATTAGATTATTAAATTGATAAGTAATACTTTTTTAAAAAATTACCGTATGCTCTTATCCAGGCACCATTAACTAATACAAAAAGGATACAAAATTTTTAAAAAATGTATCCGAGACTTTTACGCATTAATTAATCGTCTTATATTCTATTATCTTTTATTTTTTTATTTTTTGGTTCTTTAAGCCACCGCCATTTTCTTTTTTTTTTTTTTCTTCACTTAGAATTTGTTTGGTCACAAATTTGGCCTAAATCTATGAGATGTTTTTATTATTTTAGTGAAAATTTGAAAAAGAAAAATGTATCTAAAAAAAATTAAAAACTAATAAATGGTTATCGAACTTGTAAATTTTTATCAGCAATATCTCAATTCTCAAATAACAAGACATGTCACATGTTTAATTATGTCAAATCTGTCTTGCTTATAACAAAGATGCCTCTAACTAGTTGTTAACCTTATTACCCTTCTTTTTTTCAAGAAAGTAAAAACCTGACTTTACTATTTGTACATTTTACTTCATGCCATTAAAGGAAAAAAGAAAAGGGAAAAAAGGGCAGCACTTAATGTTTTTCTTTTGCTTTTCCCCACTTGTTCTGGCTTCCCAGACACCACGTTCTAAGATTTGAAAAGCCCTGCAGAAAAGTTTTATCCTTTTAGGCAGCTTTCGATCCAATAAAAGGAGAATAAATATTCTTATGGCATGATTAAAGTAGGGCCGATAAATTGTGACACGATACAATAATACGATTTGAAACCCGCATGAAATTAACGAGTTTGTGTTTAGCTTAATCATGCTCGTATTGTGTTCAAGTTGGAGATATTAATCCGTTTAATTAACCCACTAACACGAAAAATTACTTGTTTAATAAACGGATTATGTTGTGTCGTGTCATAATTTTTTACTCGTTTATTTTTGAGAAATTTAGGTAGATGATCAATATTTTAAATTTGATTAAGTAGATGTCCATTTTTTAAATTTTATAGCTAAATGTCCAAGTATATATATTTTTACACATGGTAGATAAACACATCTACCAATTTTAGTTACTGTGTTGAAATGTACTATATACATACTTTTTTATACTTGGTATATAAAGTTTTATACTTTGTATATAAGCATATATACTGGATATTTTGCTATAACGTTTGACAAATAGATATTTACTTAAATTGGGCACAAAATTTGATCATATTTCTATATGACCCTTTATTTTAAAGAGAAATTTAGGTGGATAACCAATATTTTAAATTTGATTAAGTAGATGTCCATTTTTAAATTTTATAGTTGAATGTCCAGGTTTATATATTTTTACACTTAGATAACATATCTACTGATTTTAGTTACTGTATGAAATCTACTAGGTATATAATTTTTATACTTAGTATATAAAATTTTACACTTCGAATATAAACATATATACCGGATATTTTGCTATAACATTTGATAAAAAAGATATTTACTTGAACTGGGCCCAAAATTTGGTCATATTTCTATAAGACCCTTTATTAAACGGGTCGTATTCGCGGGCCACGTGTCACAAGTCAATATGACCTATTTAGTAAACGGGTTACACGGGTCGTGTCGTGTCAACCCATTTATAAACAGGTCGTGTTCATGTCATAATTTATGACCCATTTATTAAACGAGTCGTGTTCGGGTTGGACATTTATCTATTATACATATACATTGACAGGACACGAACACGACCCGTAGACACAAATTGCTAACCCTAGATTAAAGGTAATATGAATGTTACAAATTCTGCGCTATGACAATGGTGATTGGAGTGTTCTTTAACACTCGAATTTTGTTTGGATTCTTTTAATTTTATGCTTAGAACAAATTCATTTTTCTTTTAATTTTAATTAATTTCACCATCAACCAAGGAGATTACAGAAATTGTCCGACAAAATACCTAAATACAACCAAATCTCTTTTACACAACAGATTAAATTTCTAAGACTTAGTACTGCTAAATAAATTCTCCAAGAGAGCTAAGACCTAAGTGACAAACGTATATCAATATGCGGCTGCCTAATTTAAAAGGTAGGGTTGCAGCTGCACTGCAAATTGTTAAAACAAACATTAATCCACCAAAGCTTTATGTAGGTAATATTGTAGCTAGGTTGACGTGGAGCATCATTAAAATTAATGTAAAATTAACTTTTGGCTCTAATATTAAGTCAAGTTTCAACATTAATGGCATTCTAGGTCTTCGTATTACTTGGTTTGGACTTGGAGTGGCAATGGGCATGGGATAGAAAGACCATATCAATTGATCGAATCGACTCTCTTAAATTAAATGAGAAGAAATTAAGCTTATTTCTTTCCAAACCCTATATGTCATACCCTTAAACATTTCACTCACATTCATTATTCATTAAGCATATTAATTTAAATATTTAAATAATAATTTTATACGATAAATTTTTTATATATAAAATGTTGTCTTATATATATATGAATAAAATAATATCTTATTATTATAGTACGTTTATGTTTATATTGGTTAAAATAATGTTTATCCATCTCGTTCTAATATTAGAATCAAATAAAGAAATATACTACATAAAGTTTCTAACCCATATCATGATAGCATATCACTCTTCATCTTCTGTGTGAAGTGGCAGGGTATAGTGGCTATACATACTTTGAACATTCCAACTTTGGTAAGCAATTATGCACATTAACCTTTCTGCCCACGATGAAAGAATAATACAATACTATTAATAGATTAACCTATTCTTTGTTTTCCTTGCTAGCATTAATATATATATAAATGTCTATATCAATTAAAAAGTGTGTATCATGTGAAATTCTCCACAAATATCTAAGTATCTCAACTTGGATTAGCATCTTACTTATTTTTTTAATCCAACAAATTTACTTCCTCTAGACATACTTGATTCTTTCTTAAACAATTGGTGTTCAACTTATTTGATGAAAAAGTATTTATATTCCTTTCAAACATAAGGAAGCACATAAATGTTAAAAACGTTGCCAATGTTTTTATTTTTTATTTTTGGCTAAATATCGACGTTGGAGACGTCTAAGTGATTGATAGTGAGAAAAGGATAGGACTATCCTTTGTCTTTTTTAAGATTAGGTTGATATAATGTCTTTTTTAGGACCAAAACTTAGAACTAGGTGGAGAGAAAAAGAAAGCGGTTTCCAAATCTGCCATTGGTCAAAAGTGAATTAGTAGGTGGAACATTAAATGATTCTCTCTCTCTTTCTCTCTCTCTCTCGTTAAGCTGACACGTTTTTTTTCTCTTTTTTTTTTGTATTTTTGTTCTCTTTTCTTCTTCTTAGTCGGTTCTTTCTCCGAAAATCACATGATTGGTTTCTATCTGTAGAGGACCATGAAAGTTTTAAATTGTGAATCCGATTAATCTCTTTATTTCTATATCTCATTGCATTTCATTTCTCTCTCTCTCTCTCTTTTAGTTCATACTTTCTATCTCTATCTCTCTCTCTCTCTCTTTTTTAGTTCATACTTTCTATATTCAGCTCTCTCTCTTTTCTAGTTCATACTTTCTCTCTCCAGCTCTCTCTTTCTCCCTTTATTAACAATTGTGTTTCTTAATAACTATTTAACTATTTTGTAAAAAAAAAAAAAAAAAAAAAAAAAACTTAGCTGGGAAATATGAGGAATATATTGAGGAGTTATTTAGATTTTGAAGGTAAGTAATGAAGTTTTGTTCGAGATTATTTTTTATGGTTGATGTTGAGTAAGTAATATTTAAAGGAGGGACATAATACTGATCTGGACATTGTTGTGCTAAAAATTCCATCTTTTTATATATTCATCATCTTTTTAATATCTTATAGATCTCGTCGTGACATCGTATATTAAGATTATATTTTTTTGAATAGGTAGGTCAAACTGATATTGACGTATGATCAAAACTAACTTGACCTTAGGTCAACATCATTTTGACCTTTGGTCAATAGCATATTGAATCAACCAGTGAGGACTCAGCCAAGCAAAAGTGTTCGTACTGTGGCAATTCATGGCACAAGAGGTAGATATGCCCTAGTCCAATTCCACTCTATAGCACGATTAATAAATTTGCAGATCACCCTACAAGAATGAGACAAGAGGATCCTGACTTAAGGTCAAAAAACTCTTGCCTTAGGGGCAAGAAATTATTGACTTGGGGTCAAGATGTTCTTGACCTGAGGTCCAAAAGATATTGACTTAAGAAAAAAAAGTGTTTGACTTGAAGTCAACAATATTTTCAGTAGGGATTATAAAGTGTTATATAAAACTTGGTCACGATGTTGTATGTGATGTATTTTTGAATTTATAAATTGAAACTTATTGAACCAATGTCAGGATTTTCTTGTCTGGGGTTAAAAAGTTTGTTATATTTTGTTTTCTAATTTATTAATTAGATAAAAAATGTATTGACCCCCATGCCAAGAATTTTTTGAATGGAGTCACAATCTCTTTACTCTAAAAATTGAATACAATTTTATGTACTTATCAATTCAAGAAATTCTTGACCTTAGGTCAAGTAATACTTGCTTTGAAATCAAGATATTCTTGATCTAGAGTAAAGATAGATCTGACATTGAATCAAGTTTTTCTTAACTTGGAGTAAAAATAATGTATTTATCAAATGCGTTGAATTTCACCGAAACATCTACTAAATAGATGACTTTTAGCAAAATGATAGTTATCGAATATACCACAAATATAAGTAAATACTAAATATTGTTCACCTATCACATAAACCACAAGCCAAAAAAAGAAAAAAAAAAAGTAATTGTATGAACTACAATCAAAATAAAGCATTGTCTTTGCTTCCCAAAATTGAGTCACTCCTACCGGTCAGTTTTGGCATAGTCCTCATATTTCTACAATCCATGATAATACAACTCGCACAAAAGCTTATGATGTAACTGGCTTATCGGACATTAGGAACTCAGCATACTTGATGACACATATATCACAGTCCCTCTTGAATAGTAGCAAAACATCAAGTTAAATAAAACAATAACATTAAGTGAGAGTTAAGTAAGACTTGACCCCAGGTCAAGAACTTCCTGACCTAAAGTCAAGGAGCACTTGACCCAAGATACCAAGAGCTTCTTGACCTTAACCAGAGAAATTCAAATAAACAGGAGGTCAAGAACTTTTTGACCTAATAGTCAAGGGCTTCTTGATCCGGAGGTCACAGAGCTCTTGATGTGAGGCCAAGAACCACTTGACAAGAGTCAAGAAGATTTTAACTAGGGTCAAGAAGTACTTAGCTCATATCAGAGCTAAGAAGATCTTAACTCTAGTAAATAAGCTCTAGACCAGAGCTAAGAAATACTTGGTTCGGGTCCATAACTTCTAGACCTGGATCAAGAGAAACTTGACCTGAGTCAAGAACTTTTTGACCTCAGGTCAGGATATTCTTAACTCCATCGGAACATCAACATCTGAAACATTCAGTCCGTTCAAAGAAGTCAAGATAGTTTTTTTTTTCTAAAATACAATATCAAAAAACAAGGATTTTCGTATAAATATAAAAAAAACCAATCTTTGCTTCCTTATATACAGCTTCTACTACATTTTTGCCTTTGAAATCGGTCGGGTAGGATAGTGGGCTTCAGTACTAGAGTTTTCGCCAGAGAGTTAGACAAAGACTTCGTCTTCTTTCCGGCTGACAATGTGCCTGCAGTTTTTGAAGAGGTCTTTTTAGCTTCAATTCGATGGGTCTTTGCCATTATCGACCAGTCTTTGTCACTGTCAGATTTTTTGGATTCGTTGAAGAAAAGAGAAAAGCTTCTTGACAAAAGTGGGTGTGGGATTTTCGAATTTAAATTGATGTGGTTTTTGGATGGTTTTTGAATTCAGTTGTATGAGGTTTTTCTTCTGATTTCAGAGAGAAAATGGAGAGAGAAATGAGAGAAAATAGTGAAATAGAGAGAGAAAATAGAGAAAATAGAGGTTTAGGATTTTGCAGGGAAGTGTGTGAGGCATGTCAAATCTAATAGGATCATATCAGAAAATAGTTGGGTTAAAGAAGGGGTATTACTATATTTCATACTATGTGGATCCCATTTTTCAGTCCTAAAAAAACTTATTGAAAAAAGTGGTCTTAAAAAAGACATTTTGCTCCATTTAGTCCTATCCATGTCCTTTTCTCATTGAGAGTTCTGTATCATAAAATAGATGGGCTATGCCCTTTGATGGACCACACTTGTAAGGCTATCGTAAGGTGAAAATTACGCCTAATACCCATTTTTTAAAATTTATTTCAAAAATACCCATTTTTAATTTTTTTTTTCTAAAAACACCCGTTTTTATGGTTCACAATTCATATGCAAAATATGAGTAATCCATATTTACAATATAAATTTTATCCATAAGGTACACATTTCATGTATAAAATATGAACGGTACACATTTTAAAATGCGTACCAATTTTTAGTGTACTTTTTATTCATGAAATATAGACCACGGTATACATTTAATGCATGAAATATATGCTGTGGTATACATTTCATGTGTAAAACAGTGGTGATCTACATTTCTCCAAAAAAAATATAAAAACAAAAATTTATGTAATAAAAATAACAAATAAGTATTTATAAAAATATAGTTTTTAAAACGAGTATTTATGAACTTTTCCCTATCGTAAATAATCAAAAGTATCTATCAAAGAGTAAAAAGAGATATATTGGTGATGGAGAAAGTGAGTTTGTGATTGTGAACATAAAGTACTTTCTTTTTTTTATTTAAAAAAAATGGTTTTAGAGATTGTGGCAAGAGCTCTTTAATAAATCGTTAAAGCACAGGGAACACTTGTTTCTATTAATTAACTTATAAAGTTCGCCTAAAACACTTCATTTGATATTTTAAACTCATAAAATATACTTTACGAAAAATCAGACATGTCACATACGGATTCCCAAGTTTTCAAATCTTTCTTTTCTTTTTTCTCTACTCAGTTTCGTGAATCTTTCGCATATCATTTATCTATATAATAATTTTTTTATGGACATATCGAACATATCGTATAACACTGAAAAGTCATCAACCTTGTTCTATAAATAGCAATAAAAAGTTATAAAATGCTTGTTGAAAACGCGGACGGAACTAATTCATGATTTGCCAATTCGAGAAGAAGAAACGAGAAGATTCATCTCCGTTGATGAAAGAAACAGAGCTAATTTAAAATTCATTTTTCTAAATTCTGTATCGGGCATAAAATGACTTACGCATATTTTTTATTTTATTTTATTTTATTTCTTTCTTAAGAAGGATGGGATTTTTGAAATTTAAATGAAAGATCTAAATTAATATATATTAATTCCAAAATTCCCTTTCTATTTTTTCTTAATTAAAAGTTGAATATTCGATATTTCAAGTTATAGCAAGGAAAACTTATAACTGATTCATATTCATTATTGGTAAGTCATACTATAGACCTTAAAAAGCAAATCTAATAATGCTTAAAAAAAAAAAAACAATGATTTTTTGTCGTTTTTAATCTATAAAATACATATTTCTAATAAAACAGAAGAATGAATAACTACTCGCTTACCACATCGATTGTATCGAATAAACATCAATACTAAGTTTCAATGAAAGAAAGGAAACGAAAAAAATTGGCACAGTATAAAGGATCCACTGCATTCCAAAATAATAATAATAATAATAATTTGATAAAATTAAAATTGAATTCATTTTTTTTACAGCAAAATCCCATGATTTTTTAGAACACTTGTTTGTAATAGAAGCTTCACGCAACGTAAAATCAAAGGGCATAACTAGTATTTGACATGGTTTATTTTATATATTTTTTTAATTGAGAAACTATAAGAAGTTTATAGAAACAGAAGAAGGTTTTGGGTGTTTTTCTAAATTTTGTCGCACATTAACTAGACCGACTCGTTCCCTAAACCATTATTTTCCTCCGGCTCATTCCCTAAACTATTATTTTTCTCCGGCCACTAACTAGCATCAGTTGCTGTTATTCTTCTACCAACTTTAAACACCCAAATAAAATTTTTTGACATCTTTTTACGCTATATTAATGACTCATATCTTTTTTTTTCTTCAATAATTTGTGATTATGTTATGCATTATTATATTATGATTTCTTGAGTTAGGTTCTACTTTAGGAATAAAATTAGAGTTTGATTTTTAACTTGGTTATATAAAAATTATTAGTTTTTTTACCCTATATATATATATATATTATTCAGTTAATAATTTATTTTAAACATGTAAAGTTCATGATTATTATAAGAGATTTTATATTTTAGGAATGAGTATATGTGTGTAATGTATATGAAAAATATATGCCAAATTGGTGAGGAAAATAATTATAATATCTAAAATACCAACTATGCCCTTCAATTTCAAACTACAAAAGACTTTTGTTACAATTTGAACTGTCAAAATCCAAATTTTCTAACATCTAACATTACCAGTTTTTGCTCTCAAAAAATGACTTCAGGGTTAATATTATAAATTGGGTGGACTTCAAGGGGGGTTTCTGTATTAAATAGCCACCAAAAAAAAAAAAAAAAATTCCATACTCTTAACCATTACTACACGTGAAAAAAAAAAACAGGAGTACTAATATGGCTATATTCGTGAATCGATTTTATGGTTAATATTACAAATTGATTTGGACTTCAGGGGATTTTGTATTAAATAGCCAAAAGAAAAAAAAAAATCATACTCTTAACCGTTACTATACATGAAAAAAAAAAATAGGAGTAGTAACATGGCTATGTTCGTCAATCGATAAAGCTAATAAGGTTATACAATGGTGTACCCCTATAACCTTAGGTGGTGTATTCCGCATCGATCAATGATGATGACTCGATTTTAAGATCTTTTAGTCGAGAATGAGAACTTTACCGCCCGCCTGCTAACAGAGTGATTTTATGTTATTCTATCTAACTGCTTAATATGTGAACTCTATATACGTATCAAACAACGAAAAAAGAGTGGAAAATAGGATAATGCTAACACCCCGATAAAAATATACAGAACAAACGACTTTTTAACTAGCCATATTTTTCAAAGTGAGACCATAATGTCACATTATTATGTGTCTTATGAGCTCTTAACATTACTTGTCATCTATATTTGAAAGAAAAAACGAAAAAAATGGAAGCAAATGAATATATAGAGGTTGTGTAACACGCATAAAACGGGTGCAGTACTTTATGTGCTCTTAACATTACTTGTCATCTATATTTGAAAGAAAAAAACATAAAAATGGAAGCAAATGAATATATAGAGGTTGTGTAAAACGCATAAAACGGATGCAGTACTTTATGTGCTAATAACATTACTTGTCATACAGTACTCAACGTACACGACTTTCATTTTTTTTTCTTTTTTTTTTTTTGCTCGAAACTCAACGTACACGTTTGTGCTATGCACCTGCATACGTGCAACCATAGTTGCCTCCGCTTTGATTTAGGTTACTCTCTCTCTCTTACTCTGACTCTGCCTCCTCTGCCTCTGCCTCTCTATATAAACAAACGTAACATACTACAAACACACACCATTACATTAACAGTGCTCTCTTCTCTCTCTCTAACCTCACAAAGAGGTTAGCAAAAACAACAGAAATTTCTTCCGTTTTCAATTTTATCACAAACCTTTTCAGCTCAATTTTTTTTTTCCTCTTTTCGTTATTTTTCGAAACTTAGAAAAAAGATTTTGAGTTTTGTAAAAAATAAAACAAAAATAAAAACAAAGAAGACGCTAAAAATGACAGAGTCTCGTCCTTTGGAGGAAATGGCAATGGCCGCGCCAGAGAGAGAAAAGAAGAGAGACCCCATTGGCGTCAATGGGATCCGAAACCAAAGCGATTTCGATCCGAGTGATCCACCACCGTTCAAGATAGCCGAGATCCGAGCCGCCATTCCCAGGCATTGCTGGGTCAAGAATGCATGGCGCTCACTCAGTTATGTTTTCAGGGATCTCTTCGTCATTTTCGCTCTAGCCTTCGCCGCTATCTATTCCGATACTTGGCTCGTTTGGCCTTTTTACTGGGCTGCCCAAGGAACCATGTTCTGGGCTCTCTTCGTTCTTGGCCATGATTGGTATTTTTCTTTTCTTTCCATTTTTTTTTTTTCTGGTTCTCTGATTTTTGTTTTTTAAAGCAAAAAATGAAGAAAAAAACGACAATGTAATTGGTTGTGAATGGATTATTTTTCTCACAGTGGCCATGGAAGCTTTTCAAACAGTTCGAAGCTAAATAGCTTGGTGGGTCATGTTCTGCATTCTGCAATTCTTGTGCCATATAATGGGTGGTACGGTCCTGACAAGATTAATGTTCTTTCTCCATTTTTCCTTGTCTTAAAATATAAAAATAAAAATGCCCTTTAGCTTAGTTTTGATTAAAATGGCTACCAATCAATGCTGCAGGAGAATTAGCCATAGAACTCATCATCAGAACCACGGTCATGTGGAGAACGATGAGTCATGGGTTCCGGTACGTGCTTTCTTAAATCACTCCCTGAAAAAGAAAAATGAAGTCGATTTACGGTTTAATGTTCTGATCTTTATGTGAAAACTACTCTCATTGGTACTTTTTGTTTTTTTTTTTTATTTAGTTAACTGAGAAGGTGTACAAAAATTTGGATGAGAGCACAAAAACTTTGAGATTCAAAGTGCCATTCCCCTTCTTTGCATACCCTTTTTATCTGGTAAAGAATCTCATCCTATATGTTGTTTTAGTGATTGATTGATCGACCATAATGTAGTTGAAAAACTCGTGTTGATTTTTAACCAAGGCTTTTCTTGTTATTGTGATTTTCAGTGGAATAGAAGTCCAGGAAAAGAAGGTTCTCACTTCAACCCTTATAGCAAGTTGTTTGCGCCAAGCGAGAGAAATCAAGTAATAACTTCAACAATTTGCTGGTCAGTTATGGCTGCTCTGCTTGTCTATTTGTCCTTTGAAGTGGGTCCTGTTCAAATCCTTATGCTTTATGGTGTTCCTTACTGGGTGAGTTTCAATAACTTCTTATGTGAAAATTACACAATCCAAAGGTTGTTTTAGTCTGATTCTCTTATGCATTTGTTGTTATTTTATTTATTTTTCATAGGTCTTTGTGATGTGGCTAGACATCGTCACTTACTTGCATCACCATGGTTATGACCAAAAACTTCCTTGGTACCGTGGCAAGGTAAGTAGTGTAAAACAAAGACTTTATTTGATGAAGAGAATTATTTAGCTTCACTAGCTTTATAATAGTTTCTCTCATGTGTTGTCTTCTGTAGGAATGGAGTTACCTAAGGGGAGGGCTAACAACAGTGGACCGTGACTATGGAATCTTCAACAATATACACCATGACATTGGCACTCACGTCATACACCATCTCTTCCCTCAAATCCCACACTACCATCTAGTAGAAGCAGTACATATACATTGCTCTATCCCTTGAGAAAAATAGTTCAAAACCACACAATTGGTACATTTCTTAAAGAGTTTGGTTCTCACATTTAGGTACTAATTGTCTTTGCAGACGAAGGCGGCCAAGCCGATGCTCGGAAAGTATTACCGGGAGCCGAGAAAGTCAGGTCCCATTCCGGTTCACTTGATCAAGAATCTAGTAGCAAGCATCAGCCAGGACCACTATGTGAGTGACAATGGAGATATAGTATATTACCAGACAGACACGGAGCTTTATAAAATGTCTGAGAGCAAGTGTAATTGATTCTTTTGGATCCAATTTGCGTAACAAGGGGGTTCCACAATATTAAATTCCACATATTTTATATTGTATGGTCTTGGTCTTCATGTGGTAGCCTGCGTTAGCGGGACTTTTTTTTGTTTGTTTGTTCCCCCCCTCCCTTTTAAACTAACTGTATCCCGTTCTCCAATTACAAAGGTAAAAGAATAGCCTTCTTTTTTCGATAATGTTTTATACTAGTTTTTTCTGCTCTGCTGAATAAATGAAACTTATAATTAGTTTAGTCCTTCTTGTTTCAGTGGATACTTATAATTTATTTAGTTATTCTTTTTGTAAATGAAACTTATAAATACTTATAAGTAGTCGTTATATTGTGAGTTGATATTAATATTACTTATATTAAGCCTATACTTAGGTTTAATTTATTACAACATTAAAGAATATATTTAACTCTATATTTATTTTGATAAAAAGAATGTAACATAATTATTTGTTAGATGAACTAAATTTAATATAAAGTATCATTAATATTAAATTTAATATAATATTATATAAAACATTAAAAAATATATTTAGCTCTATATTTATTTTGATGAGGCGAATGTAGCATAATTATTTGTTCGATGAACTAAATTTAATATAAGGTATCAATAATATTAAATTAAATATAATATTATATAATATATTATATATATTACAACTAATCATAGCAGCTAAAAATAATAATAGGAACAATCATATCATGAAAAAATAAGAGTTAAATTAAGAATTTTCTAAAAATTTTAAAAATAGAATACTATTAAAGAAGCTTCACATTTTTTTCACTCTCACTACTTCAGGCTTAATATATACACTAATCGTTATACCGCTCTTTGAGCGAGTTGGTATTAAAATTGTATACATTAAGCCTAATTTATAGTTCGGTTTAATATATTACAATATTAAAGAATGTATTTATCTCTATATTTATTTAGATTGAAACAAATATAGTATAACTATTTGTTCGATGGTCTAAATTTAATATAAAGTATTAGTAATATTAAATTAAATATAATATTATATCAAACATTAAAGAACGTATTTATTTCTACTATTATTTTGATGAGACGAATGTAGCACAACTATTTGTTTGATGAAAGGTATCATTAATGTTATACTAAATACAATATTATATAATACATATATATATTACAACCAATCATAGAATGAAAAAAATAATAAGAGGACCAATCATATCATGAAAAAATAAGAGTTAAATTAGGAATTTTATAAAAATTTTAAAATAAAATATTGATCAAAGAAGTTATCACATTTTTTTCACTTTCTCTTCAGGCTTAATATATATATATATAGATTTGTTTAATTATTCTTTATTTTTTTTTTTCGGAAATGGTATTTAATTACTCTTTTTGTAAATGAAACTTGTAATTAGTTTTGTCTTTCTTTTATAGTGAATATCGTTTCTTATATTCCTTAGTTATTTAATGGGAAGGGACTAGAAAGTTGCCCTTTTGGTTTTTGAACTCGTATGGTGTATTTTATAAAATTGTCATGGCCCGCAAAATCTGCAAGTGAAGTGTTCAGCTTATCATTTTTATAGGGGGGATTATATTCAACAAAATGAAAAAGGGTGAAGTGAAAAAAAATAAATAAATAAATTGAAGTTTAACTTCTGTAAAATAATACTCCGAAATTAAGAATTTCTGAAAATGAATATCTTGGACTGACTTTTTGACCAATTTTAGTAACGAAAAAATAATAATATCTTCCATTAAAAATACATTAGTCCTTATTAGTTTACTTAATTTTGAGATATTATTATCTTTTACCGGTTAAAGTTATTCAAAAAGTCAACTCAGAGTATTAATTTTCAGAAATTCTTAATCTTAATGTATTATTTTGTAGAGTCCAAACTTCGGAGTTTAAATTACAGAATTTCTAAACCTCATGATAATTTTTTTTTTTGGTAGTTTACCTAATGAAAAATAATCAATTTTTTCAAAAGAAAAAACTCGATGTATTTTGAAAAATTATCCGTGTTCTTTCAATGGCACACTTATCAATATTGTTGATTTAAATAGTTCAGATAGCAAAAACAATGTTGTCAACAAAACTGCTTTGCAATAACAAGTCTTTGATACGTGCGAAAAATAAAGGGTTAATTAAATTTTTTATATTTCATTTTAAAATTTGTGACAAAATTATATATTTCTTTTAGTGAAATACTAATTTTGATCATTTAGTCTCCAGAATATCTTTATAAAGGTTTAAGATATATACAGGGGCGGACCTACACTTAGGACATATGCCCTCTGTATTTTTAAAATTTGTTTTCTATAATACATACTTTATATATATTTATTTAAGGGAATATATTTTCTATTAAAATATTTTCTTCTATAAATTATTTTACTTTTATATTTTACTTCATTAAAAAATTTAATTTTAGTTATTTATGTCTTTAATAACTAATGTATACGTAATTTTGGGAATAAAAATTCCATTTAAATGATCTATAAATTAATTCATGATACTTTTTGTAAATTATTTTATTTGTATATTTAAATCAAAATTAAATTATAGTTATCTTTCTAATCCTTAATAAATACCATATATATTTTTATGTTTTTTTTTCTTTTATTCTCTTTATCATTTTCACTTCTCTAGATTTTTCTCTCCCTTATTTTCTATCAAATTTGTTTTTTTTCTAAGAATTTATTATCAACAACTAGCAATCTCGTTACATGGTATTATATCATATTACGTATAAAATTGAAAAAAGAAAGTAAATGTTTGGGTAATTGGCAACAAAAGTCCCCAAATTTTTGTGTTTTTAGCATTTAGTCCCCAAATTTTTATTTTTTGATATTTAAATCCTCAATCTCCCATTTCATTTGTATTTTTTGTGTTTTAATTTTGTACAAAATTTTTATATTATGTCCCCTGAAAAACAATCATGAGTCCGCCACTGGATATATATATATATATATATATATATAATGATTAAAGTTAATAATTAAATGAAAAATATTGACGAGTTAATTCTAAAAAAATGCAAAAAACTTATAATTTTTTTTAGTATTTAGATTTAATTATTAATTTTAAATAAGCTTTAAATTTGAATTTTTCTAAATATATATGTTTAAAGTTTGAAAAGGTATTCTGGAAAATCCTAATGGTTAAAATTGATTTTTAACTTAGAAATGGTATACATTTATTATAAGTTTTAAATATAATATTGATAATAACCAAAGTACGTGGTATGTACTGACTAAATACTCAAAATGTGAGTATCCCAAAAAATACGTTAATACATTTTTAGTAAGAGAAAATACCTACATGCACATATAGCCCTGGATGTTACTCAAATTAACCTATTTCTTCTTGAGAAATTTAGGTGGATGACCAATATTTTAAATTTGATTAAGTAAATATCCACTTTTTAAATTTTATAGCTAAAAATCCGGGTATATATATTTTTACACTTAGTAGATAAACATATCTACCAATTTTAGTTACTGTGCTGAAATGTACTAGGTATATACTTTTTTATACTTAGTATATAAAGTTTTATACTTGGTATATAAGCATATATACCGGACATTTTGTTATAACATTTGATAAAGAGACATTTACTTAAATTAGGCTCAAAATTTGATCATATTTCTATATGGCCCTTTCTTCTTCCCGCAAGCCCAAAACCCAAAAGGTATGGACCATGCAATTGCCACTTTATGGCAACACTTGCCCAGAAGCCATGGATAGGTGTCATTGGACAACGAATAACTGTAAGGGAAGTATGTCTCTGTTAGTTTGCCACATTGTAAAAGGATTACTAAAATTGACAAATTGTTACATGTGTTGTGTTGTGGTGATACAGATCATTGATGAATTCTTAAATTAGAGTGGGTGTCATATTAGATGTTAATATGCTAGATATATCAACTGATCTATTCGGTACGTGATTTACTGAGTTGATGTGCCCCGTATATTAATTAATACTCTGGACAAAACCTAAGATTAAAAAAAAAATTACGGTAAAACTTTGATAAATTAATATGTGATAATTTAATCATCGAAATAAAATAAAATTTTTTGCCGGTCCTAACTTAGGCCAATCGGCTAAATTAATAAAGTCATGAATTCATAAAATAATACATGATAATAAAATCCTTTAAAGGTTTCTATATGTCCAAATCATAATATGACTTAATAACTTGTTAATGCTAAATACATATTACATGAACGCGGATGCCATGTCTCATTTTTCTATAGTTTTTGTTACTTCCACCTATATAATATTAGGTTTTTATTTGATTAAATGTTCATAAGCATTTCAATTAGAAGCACATCGAATCTATATTATTAATTTAGTACATTCATCATTGTACTACGTACGTACAGTGAATCTTAGTTACGGTTAGGGTTTTAGTTGATTAAATGTTCATATACAAATTAATTAGAAGTATGTATATTTGATCTATGTTGATAAGTACATTCATGATTTTACTAGGTTAAGTAAGTACAATGAATCTTAGTTATTTAATTAAGAACATTAAATTGTTTGTTCGATTAAATAAGAAAATTAAGAAAATAAGAGATATTTTGATAAATTAATGAATCATTAATTAATCGATTAATTAATAATTTTATTAATTTATTATACTTTGCTTAATTAATAGATTTATTTGGTCCCAAGACTATTATTTTATAGGTGTAAACTTTTATAGGAGTTTTACTACTGTATTTTGTAATGAATTTGAAAAATCAGCCATTCCCCTTAAAGCGACCTTTTTATTTTGACAATTACTTTTTTAGTTACTATTTTGTTTTTTTATAGCAGTTTTTATTTGCAAAATTTCCTTTTTCCCTTTTGTACTCTTCATTTTTATAGTAGTTAAGTTTCAATCAGGATTATTCACCGATAAACTAATAATTTTCTCAACATTAATAGCAAAATCACAAATACCTTCCTGAAAAACTGGTACATATGAAAATTTCCTGACAACAGTAGTCATAGTAAATACCCTTTCTTACACTTTTTTTATTTATTTTTTTCTTTTTGTATATAATGGCCAAAGTATTCAGATGAGTAAATCAGTTTATATTGTAGATTATATCAATTGATAAATTAGTCATTTTAGCTATAAAAACTACGTATAAAAAAGGACATCGATTAAAATGGTGTCAAATCAGTCAATATGCTTAAAATCCCCTTAGAATATCCTCACTTAGAAAAGCCTAAGGGGATTATATTGAAACCCCATAATGGTATAAAGCACCCCTAAACTAAATTAATGCCATTTAGAAAATCAAAATTTTCACTTATTAGTATCCACACCCCACATAATTCCTAAAATAGTTATCATCTGGTATACTCCATCATTTTACTCATTAATTATACGTTTCTTCACACCTTTTGCTCACACCTCATCATACAATCCTCTAGTTTTCAATGTTCTCAACAATTCTTTTTTTTTTTTTTTAAATTTCTTTTTAATTTTTTTATTTTTTAAATCATTATAGTTGTTTTTCAACTCTTAAATATATTTCAAAATAAATATAGTCTATAAGAGCTTTCATAAACTAATGACTGCAATTTGCTTTCAAGTTATGTATCTGAATACTGATATATATATATATATAGAGGTTGCCAATCCCGTAGGTATTTTTTTTTTTATCTATTTGTAGGTATTTTTTTTCTAGTCATTGGATCATCATCTAACAATGATCTAACGACTATAATGATGTGCATGAAAAGACGTGTATCATTAGTACTATTTTTTCTTATTTTTTAATATAAAAAAATATGCATGATAAATTTTTATTAGCCAAATTGATACTTATGCATAGGTTAAAAAAAAAAAAACTTACTGGATATATATATATATATATTTTCAGTACATTAGTACATTGTTATTTATCTTAGGAATGCACGTATAATTATTAAATCTAATTTCATCAATCGAAATAATTCTAATTTCATATATTCCATAGTTTCAGATAATTACTTTTGTTGAAACTATATATATATATATCCAGGTGTGTTTTTCTTCATTGTTTCTTCTTCTTCTTCCTTTTTTTTTTTTTCAATAATTATCAAAATAGCTTTAAATAAAACTTTGAATTTGACAAACTTAGTCAACTTAAATATCTCATCCAAATATTATAATGTCAAATATGAATTTAAGAAAGTGATTTGAAAAACCTGATAAAAATAAAAGGTAGAAAAACAAAAATCAATAAGCTTACTTCCATTGATGATATCCGAGAAAATATTTCATCAACTTTTGAAGCAAAAGTTGGGAACAAAATTAAAGGAATTATAATGCTAATATTTAATGGGTTTAATTCATAAAATGAATTACCATGAGTTCAGTAAAACATGATGGACAATTTTGTCTTTTTAATTAAGTGTAAATATACATTTAAAAAAATTTAGAATATAAGGGTACTTTTATACTATTTGGGGGGCAAATATAACTCCCCAAACCTATAATGCGAAGGAAACCATTAACCAAAGGGGAAAAATACATAAAGACCTGTTTTGTTTTGTTTTTTTTTTTTATTTTAAGTATATTTACACAGATACACATTTTTTTATTAGGTACATATTGTTTTGTTTTTTTTAAGTATATTTACATAGATACACATTTTTTTATTAGGCACATACTATTTTTGGATAAATGTATACCATATATTTTATATATGAAATATATATCCTACATAAAAATTATATCTAAAAAGTGGTTTACATTTTATAGGGATGTATACCATAGATATATGATTACAGTATGAATATATATCATTCGTATTTTACATATCAAATATATACCTAAAAAATTAGTATGAAATTATTAAATCCAAAAAATGGATATTAGTAAAATATAATTCAAAAAAGCAGGTATTGACCAATGAGTCTAAGATTTAGTAGGGGAAATCTGATTTTTTTACGGTAAGTTTTAAAAAAATTGAAAAATCCCGGATTTTAAAACTGTTTGCAAAATTCTGGATATTAATTAGAAAAATACCACTTTTTATTAATTAATAAGATACTTGAAGTAATCGATCAAATTGCCTAGTTTTTATTAATTGATGAGATACAAGTTACGTCAAGTAACTACATCGGTTACCCTAAATTATCTAACTGGTTTCCTCGAGTGTCATTAACAAATACCAATTTTGAAGAAAAAGTTATATTTTTTAAATATTTATTAAAAATGTTATTTTTCTGAAAATAGTTTTAGAAACTGATAATTTTCTAAATCAATCCAGGATTTTTCCAAAAATTTCACCGGATTTTTCAATATTTGGTAGTTTGGGCCTGGAATTTTGAAAGAAGCCCATTTTACTAACCAAAGATGATTTGGTGAATCTGTAATTGGGCTTTAAGAAATGCCTGCACATTATATTCAAGCCCATTTTAACGTTTTTTAAATTTTCTATAAGAAATATATACATAATACAATTATGCCTTCATACCTTAAAATTTACTTAAGGTAACAGTACTATCAATAAACCTTTTGACAACGTCAACTGTAATCAATTCTCCAAGTCCCTTGTTTTTTTTTTTTTCGAGGGCATTCTTCAAAGGTTTTGAAAGCCGAAACTATATAAGGAAGCTAGGCTCGCACTCGTTTTACAATGCCTTCAGGGCCTTTTCTGTAGGGAAAAGGACATGGATAGGATTAATTTGGGCCTAAATGACTCTTTTATAATTTTTTTTAAATGATATTTTTAAGTGTGTCAAAAACTTTTTGACTTGTGGTCATAAAAAACTCCTATAAATGTGACCAACGTGACCACAAGTCAAAAGATTTTTGATCCTCCTTAAAACGTCATTTTAGAAATGATTTGTAAAAATTTCATTTAAGCCCACATTACTCCTAGAGAAAATGACATGGATAGGACTAACTTGCAATAAAATGACTTTTTTGGAAATTTTTCTAAACATAACATTTTTTATGAGTGTCAAGGACTTCTTGATTATGGGTTAAAACTGACATTTAGAACTTTTTCATGGTTAAGAAATTCTTGTTCATAAGTCAAAACGTCCTTAATACTCTTTTTTTTAATTTTGTTTTTTGTTTTTTTATGAACGTCTTTGATATTCCTAAAAGTGTTATTTTTGAAAAAAATAACAAAAAGTCATATTAGCCCAAATTAGTCCTATCTATGTCTTTTTCTCTTAGAGGAAATTATATTTTTTATGGTAAAAGTTTAAAAAAAATTGAAAAATCTCGAATTTTGAAATTGTTTGAAAAATTTTGAAATTAGAAAAATAACACTTTTAAAAATATTTAGAAAAATACTACCTTTTATTAATTGGTGAGCCACTTTAGGTAACCCATCAACTGCCTGAGATAACTTGATTGGTTACTTCAAGTAACTAGATTAGTTACCTAAAGTAATCCAACTGGTTACCTCAAGTATTACTCCTAATTTTGAAGAGAAAGTGGTATGTTTCTAAATATTTATTTAAAGTAATATTGTTCTAAAAATTTCCCAAAAGTGATATTTTCCTAAATAATTTCCAAAAAATCAGTCCATTTACGATTTTTCAATTTTTAACCCTATGAGTCCATCCTATCCATTCACTTCCCCATTTTCTACATGTCCAAGCCGACCAAATTCCTGACTTGTACTTACACGAGTTACGGAACATTATATCATGCTTTTGAACTTGAAGTTTCTAGAAGGACTGAAATCGTTTGTCCCTAAAGCATGTCCCTATTCCTATCCCACCTTTAATATTATGCCATGTTATAGTTAGGACACAAACAAAACTAACAGACGTTTAACAGAGTTAAGTATTTTCGACGACATATTTTCCAGAAAATGTTCTAGGTTATCAACATTAACACAGTTATTTTCAGAAAAAAAAAAGTGAAAATCTAATCAGTACTAGAACCGATCTTCTTCCCCAAATCATCTACTCATATAGAAACACAGATTTCGATCTCCACTACATCAACTCAACCCACCGTGAAATACCGAGTCACCCACAACTCTATATGCGAAAATCATGGATACAATGAACAAAAATTCACAACCCACAAGAATCTAATTCCTCTAAAGAGCACAGAAATTAATTTAATTGCTAAGAAATTACAACTTTGACTGTTTTTTTTATTATGGTTAGTACAGCTAATAGAGGCAAGAATGTAAAAAAGTCTATAGATTTTGATTCCACGGGAGGCCACTTTAAATGGAAGACAATAATAGAAAACAAGATTTGAGATTCGAGGACAATGACTTCCGAAGAAGTTCTAATTTTTCTCGGCCATAGTCAAAGCACGCATTAGAGGATTTAGATTTGTTTTTGCTCCATTAGTATTAGTAAACGCAAGTTAATTATTTTAATTTTTAAAACATGACATGATATAATATTAGAGGTGGGACAAAAATAGGGATAGACTTTGGGGACAGACGATTTCAATCCTTTCTAGTTAATTGTACAAGACATAATTAGTTTTAAACTATTCTTGTTTGGCTTTTAAGCAGTAGTTAAGAAGTGAATAAACTTACGGTAAATCTGGTTAATTTTCAGATTTTATGCTAACATGCGTTGTTATAAAGCACCAATTGGTAACCGATTTTTTTGATTGATATAAATGGGTTGGAATATCATTAGTCAAAGCAAAAAGTTTCAAATTACAATCTAAGCATAAGAATTATAATTTCAAATTTCACAAAGAAAGGAGACGAAAAATGGATCACAAACACAACTAAGAACAAATGTGTAGGTTACCCTAATTTTTTAAGAGAAAGAGATAACAAGAACTACTAGTAATTTATTACCTTCAACACTTGCTCCTGGCTGTATTCTTGGCGAGGTAAACTATATAAAGCCAGCAACAATTGAGATCCATGCCCGGAGAAAAGAAAACAATTTAAAAATCGGCCACTAAACAGATCTAGTAGTACTACAAACCAGATCTAGATTTGAGCTTATTAAAATCGTAAAAGAAAAAAAAAAAAAGAAGCAAGGAGAAAGAAGAGGAAAGATGAAGAGAGGAGGCCAAAGAAGGAGAAAGGAATACCCCCCCTCTATAGCTTCCAAGCGGGGCGGCTTTAGCCCTTTTGTTGGGAGGAGATATAGGTAAATAGAGAGGCTAGAGCTTTTTAGATTTTTAGTACCTAATTTAATTATTTTACTTGATAAAGTCTCTCTAAACATCCACAGTATCAACTAGTGGAAGCATAGTAATGTTCATATTTTTGTTTTTCCCCCATTAATTTGATGGGTTGAAACACTTTGGTTACTTTATAACTTACTAACGATTCCAGCTAAGCCATTTTTTTCTAAAAAAATAAGAAATATATTTCATTTTTCATTCCATAATAATCCAATAAAAAAAGTGAAAATATAAATAATTGAATTCCTTTTATTAAACCTTTGATCAAATAAGGAGCAAAGTATAAATCATTTACAATAATTAGACTTTTTTCTAACTAAAATTTTCGGAATTCTAAACTTGCCTCCAAGTCTCCATTTCCATAGAAAACTCGACCTGGTCAACAATTTCGACTAAGATCGAATATAAATATATATATATATATATATACAACTTCGACTAGGAGGACATGGATGTAGTTCCCTCAAGGGGACTGGTCCCGTTCATATTTTGGCCAACACAGGTCACATTTGACTAATATGGTGTCGGTTAAAACGTGACTCGTGTTGGTCAAAATATGAACGGGACCAGTCCCGTCGAGAAGATTACATCCGTGGCCCGACTAGGATCAAATATATATATATAGGGCACCAATCCAGTAGGTATTTATTTTTTTTTACCTATGCATAAATATCAATTTGGCCAATAAAAATTTATCATACACATTTTTTTATATTAAAAAATAAGAGAGAGAAATAGCATTAATGATGCTCATCTTTTCATGCACATCATTATAGTCATTAGATCATTGTTAAATGATGATCCAACGGTTAGAAAAAAAATACCTACACATAGGTTAAAAAAAAAAAAAAAAACCTACTGAATTGGCAACTATATATATATATACTTATACATATATATTCCAGGTTTATGGTTGGCCATGGTCGAAACAATATTCGATTATGGTTGAAACATTTCAATCATAGTAAAAAAAAAATCAAATCTTGGTTTAGAATTGTGCTTTGGAAGTGAAGGGAATAGCTTAAACTCCAACGATCCAAGATTAATTTGGAGAACTCAGAGACAGAAACCCACTAGAAGATATGGAAGGTAGAGTTACTGGCAGCTTGTTAGGACATTTGACATAGTCGACAAGATCTGGTGTAGAGGCATCGAAGGCGTTCGGATGTGCGACGGCTGGGGTGGTTGCAACGTGAAGAAGAGTAGGCGAGGTGTTGGAGTTTTGTGATGACGATAGGTGAATCAGTGGAGAGGTAGCACAAGTGGTAGGGGTGGCATAGATTGGTGGTGCGGATGGCAGTAGAGAAGATGAGATGATAGACTTAAGGAGGAAATGCTGATAACTAAATCATTTTAGATGTTTGACACAATAATGACAATTAATTTCAATACATTTATAGATGAGTCTTTTTCAATCACTATATGGCCGGCTTTAATAGACTCTTACGTGTTAAAACCACATATTAAAACATGATATACGAGTTGTCATTATCTAATTAGTGAATGCAGGGATATAGTCAAGATTTTTAGTTGGTGGGGGCTAAAATTATATTTTATCTAATTTATGGGGCTATTATGTATTTTTTTTCTATTTTTTTAGTGGGGCTTTTTGAATTATTTAAACTAAAATTAATCTAAAATTAATTTATAAATATAAGTGAATATTTGAACATTTCCAAAGGAAAGAGAAAATTGAGTGAAGGCTCAAGCCCCCACTGCCTTCAACATGCCTCCATCCCCGGGTGAATGCCATAAATTTACTTGTGAAAAATCTAATACACTATTTGAATAGTGACGGCTCAAATACTACATGTATTAGTACAAAAAATTTTAAAATAATAATTGGTATCACTAGCATTATCCATACTCTAAGTAGTGAGAAAAGTTAAGAATAATTAAGCATCCTTCTTGTGAACATAATTAACTTGATGGTTCTTTCCAATATTCTCCGAGTCTTCAACTTTCATTACTTCAAAATTTAACGAATATAGATAGATTCTCATCTTAAAAACTTTTGTAGAGAGTTCCAGCTGATTCTTTTATCAGTATTATCAATGGATATAGTTTTATTTGTCCATAAAGCTTAGTTAACAAAATCTGATCTGTGGCCTGCTTTTCCTGCTCATCAATGAATGAAACTCTTCAATCTTTGAACCAGGAAAGCCTTCAGTTAACGATATAACTAAGTGCAGTGTCAAAAAAAAAAAAAGTGTTCAATGTTATTTTGTATATTATTTTTCTGAAATGAAGCCCATCGTACTTATTATTTAATTCAATCATCAAGTACCCATGCACATATATGCGAAACAGATCGAAAATATAATGAGCAAATGTTATGAGCAACAATATTCCTTGAAGCCAAGGCCCAAGTATAATTACAGCTAACACCGAGCTGATACTAAAGTATGCAGTCTTATATTTCTTTATCTCTTCTATTTCTTTGTCACGAAATATTTTATGTCGTATGCATTTGTATGCTGAAAAGCGCAAGTCTCCCCGGTTATCTCAATCATATGTTTTTCACTAACAAATGGCAAAGCACAAGAAATATTAACAAATGTGTTATTATAACTGCTAATTAAGCACGCAAGGCCAAGAAATATATTACGTCAGTCTTTCATACAAATTACGTACGTAACTTGTGACTGTTCTTTCTTGACTTATTCATCAATATTGTGGCCCCCACATAATTTCACGCTCGATGATGATGATGTACAATCGAGCCATCGTTGGCACCAATAAACTAGTGTCTTGCTTTGTGTTATTTCAAAATTGGCATAGCCAAAAAAAAGTAAACTGAAACATACAAGCAGAAGCGGTCGGAGGGAAACATTGCACATTGCAGTGCCCTTTTCTATGGGGTTTAGTACAGATCTTAACAGTAGTGTGTCTCGGTTTTGAATGGTGACCACCAAAAGGTGAGCAATGCAATGCAATAACTTAGGGCTCCAAACCCAAAAAGAATTTCGTCAGGTCACTGATCACCTCATTACACCACTCATCATGATCATCTCGCCTCTCTCATTTTCTGACACGCTGGCCTCTTTGTGTCCCCAACTCAAAAACGAATCGTCCTTTGAAGACATGACCCCCTTATCCATTGATGCCTCTTCTAAACTTCATTGCTTTTATGACAAAGAAAAAGTATTATTACACATACAAAAATCCCCAAACAATGTATACTGTATACTTGCACTTTCTAGCAAATACTACGTAAATTATATAGACTTTGGCTAACTACCTACTAATTTTCAAAATAACGATTTAGATAATAGTTTAGAGACAGCAGCTGTAAAAGATTAGCATAATGACATGATACGATACGCTAATACATCGATTATACTTATTATAATTCAACTAAATAAATGGTGTTAGACTCATAAATTAAGCGCAACAAAACACAACACAATTAAGAAAAGAACTGGTCATGTATGAGTCATTTGTGGGGTGTCTCTCTCTTCTTCTTCTTCTTTTTTTAGGTTGTAGTCAGAGATGTTGTATTAAAAGAAGGAAAACATAGAAACGGACTTATAATCAGTTCACCCTAGAGAGCTGGGGGCGCAAAAATACAATACAATACATATGAGTAAGCACCTCAGTAGGAATTAAATTGAGAATAATATGCTATAGGGCATCGTTAATTGATATCCAATATCACATGAGGCGTAATATGTTATTGGGTGATTGTAATAAATAAATTAAATTTTACAGATTCACTTAAAAATAAAATTATTTTTTTTGAAAAAAATCAAGTATAATTATAAGCACTTATAATATACTTAGCACATCATGTGTTGTTGATCAAAATCTAAACTGCCAAATGATGACGTGGCTGAAGCCCAATTGCTATGTTATGACCCGTACATTTGGACAATCTCGGGACAAGAGAATTCCATTAGGAGAAGGATATTGGGATATTTGTGGTCATTTTGATTTCATTTTTCAAGTGAGAAATGTGAACCCTCTTTTATCGTAGGGAGCTATTGCTAGTGCTACATGCACTGCACTGCATGAACTTACAACAGGGCACAAGAGTACAAATAGCGGAAACCGACTTCACAACGCGTGTACGTCGTAGCTTAGCATTAACATGTTGTCGTATTCCCCTCTATTCTCATATTCAAATCCAAAGCCCGCCATTGCCACCCTCTCTTTCTCTACTCCTCCAATACTAACTTTACACTTTTTTAATGCTACTCCACACTCCACACCACACCATTAACAAATTTTAAATCTCTCTTTTACAGCTTTTCATCTCTTTTCCTCTCAATTTGAACTATTCTTCACTTGCTTTTTTATAATCTTTTTTGCCTTTAATAATTAAAAAGTTGAAATTTCAACTGAAACTACTTAAAAAAAAAAAGACCTTACTCTGTTCTCACTACTTGATTTCGCCTCAATCATGAAGCTGCTCTCTTCTTCTTCTATCTCATTGTCCTCATCGTCCACCTCCTTCGATACCCGATTTTACAAGTCGAAAAGCGCCACCGCCGGATGCCTCGCGGGAATTCTGCGCAGAATCCTCTGTTCCGGCACTCTTCCGACGCACCCTTCTGATCAAACCACGGAAGAAACCAACTCCGTGGAGTCAGATTCCAAGTCCCGTGAGAAAATTCAGACCCCGGGGACTCCTGGGCTGGTGGCGAGGCTGATGGGTTTGGATTCTTTTCCGGAGATTGGCTCCGATTGGGCTCAGTCGAGGCCAAAGAATTCCGTATCCCGTAGCCGATCGATGAATTCGGCGGATCGGTTATCGGGTTTTGGCGATCCGAAGAAGCACCGGAGATCGAAATCTACGACGTCGTTTAGGGAAATGCCGGCGTTTCTTGAGCTGGAAAACGAAGAATTCTTCATACTCAGCTTCGAGAATGTGAGCGAGAGAAGGGAAATTAGATCGAAAGAGGCGAAACGCGAAATGGGTTTTGGAGAATTGAGGCAGAGAGTGGGGAGGAAAGGCGAAAGAGCTGAAAATGGCGTAGGAGAAAGAAGGGTCCTGAGTGATCTGAATGGGAAAGAGATGCAGAGGAGAAGAAGCTCTTTTGACAAGGGTACTTCAATTCCCACAAGAAATTCCACCGTAAAACGACATGTCGTTTCAGATCAAGTAGCGTCGTCCAACGGTGTGAAACGAAGTTCGAACAAGAAGAAGAAGAATTCTCAAGCTGTTAAGACAGTACTGGAACCTAATCAGTGTACCTCGGAAGATTCAAGCCCTGTTTCTGTTCTCGATTGTGGTCAATTCCTTATCGATCCCGAAGCTCCTATATCAGGTAAACTACACATTTTTCCAAGCTCAAGCTTAACTAAAGTACTATCTTGATTTGGCCACAATAAGTCTTTTACCATAAATTGTTATACTTTTCTCTATTAAGTACTTAAGCTTTTAGGTTCAAAATTTTAGTTGCTTCCTTTGATGGGTACATTTCGTTTTCGGCAACAGAAGAGGTTTCTAGCTCAACCGCATCAAGCTCGAGAAGGAAACTGTCTTTAGAGAATGAGAACTACAAGTCGTTATCACCACGTAGAAACAATAATTTGATGAGCGAGGAAAGAAAAACAGAGACGAAGCAAGAAAAGCATATGGGGTCAAGGAAGAAAGAGAGTCATAGTAAGGAAGAGCATTCAGAAATTTTGGACGAGATTTGCAGGCTGAGTGAGACCGAATTGCTCGAATCGAGTTGGGTACAGAGATGGGATTTGAACAATGAAGATTTTAGTAGCATTGGTGAAGAGTTAGAGTCGGAGATTTTTGATCAGTTGGTAGAGGAGCTGGTAAATCAAATTTGACTTTCTTTTTTTCACCCCATGTAAGATTACTACTAACTTTTGTAAATTAACCATTATAGTAAAGTAACTTCAGTTAAAATACAAAAATAAATTTTCGACTTCTCCTTATGAAGGCATTACATATTTTATTTGATTTTTAATTCTCTGCTAGTTAAGTTTTCTTATTTAGTGGTTAATTTGTAACTTCCATATTTTGAGTAATTTGGGTTTTCATCATTAGAAGTATGCCCAAGCGGCCTTCATGTGTATGACTTGTGTGCATATGAGTAAAATTTAGAGTTTTCTCTTTTATTCATTTCAATCAACAGATTTTTAATACCTATTTTATGTTAATCGAACAGAAATCAACAAGATATATAAATGGCTTGCAGCCCGTGTTCTTTTGAGTATCAAATAGTATTCTTAGGAAAATCAACGGATTTAAGAAGTAATTTGACTGCGAGCCAACTAAGTGACAAAAATAGAAGGGACGATATATCTGGTTAAAGTCGACAACAAAAGCAAACATATATCCTTTAGTAGTTTTTAATAATGTTTTCAACATACATCTTTTGTAGGAGAGAACGAAACTTGTATAAACTAACAACTTTTTTTTTTTTTTTGGAAACCAAATATGTTATTATAATGTAAAATATATTTATAATAACATATTGAATTGGAAGAGAAAGTCTTCTAATAAGTAAGCTAATTCTCCACTCCTAAAACTATCATAGCCAATCTACAAATAAACAAATTGACTACGATGCAAGAAAAAAAAAAACTAAATGCATTCAAAAGTAAACAAACTATTAATGCACCTGACTCCAATAATTGGAGACTTTCGGTCAACATCCCTGGCTAGTAAGAATACCAACACTCTTTTAGCTAGTAGGCTTATGATCTCACCATGATCATCAATTCTGAAATGGTTATAGTTGCCACATGTGTCTTTTGCTTACAATGTGTGTGTAAGCTATTGTATCCTACTGAAAGGGAAGACTATCAGTCTCCCTCCTTCGGTCTTCATAATTAGTTCTTTAATTGTACATTTAATTTATTCTTCCCATATCATGATGTCATGATAAAAAAACAAAGATATAAACTTATAATAAGATATATGTAGAAAATCAGATAAAATAAAAGATGTTCCTTTGGCCTTGTGATACAATAAAAGTCATAAACAAAAGAGCATAGTTAAATATTGAAAACAAGGAACAGTAAAAAATCTAGTTAGTTTATAAAGCAGATTTACCCAAAAACAAAATAGTAGTCTTCAATATAAAGAAAATGAACTCAAACTAAAAGCATTAACATGAGTAAAAAATGAAATGAAACGAAGAAAGTAAATCTCATTTGGAGATAAATGATTACAATAGTAAAGAGTTGACAATAAATTCAAAACACAGTAAATATATATATTAAAATTTTCATGTCATAGTGAATATTTTCAATTGAATATGAATTATTCCATAGTTAAAATTCTTGTTTAAAGTAAATAATATAAAATATTCCTCCCAAATTTATTAATAGAAGAAATAAGTTTATTTCCATAATACTAATGATATGTAACACTGTGTCAACCGCCAGTAAACAAAATAGATTTCAACAATGTATATAAGTATAGCAAATTGTTTAACGATAATGTAATAGTATGAATATAAAGACATATAATTAAACTAAATAGGTAGTTTACATATCTCCTTAGCATACATTATTGATTAATACATACAAAGACAAACAAGTGAGAAAAAGTAATTATATTACCTAAGCAATTTCGATATATCAAGAATATGACAGAAGATTTAGTACGGAGTAGAGATATTTCTTATAATAATAGATTCAAGTGGAATAGGGGTTTCCTCTAACCAAACGAGTTCATCGGTCACTTGAAGAGCCAACTTAGCCAATCTATATGCTGCTTCATTGGTTTCACGAAAGATATGATTTACTTTGATACCGGGAAAATATGAGAATAAACTTATGATATCTAGTAATAGATTTCCAAATTCAGAAAGGCAACCAATTCCATTGTTGAGAGCTTAAACCACAACCAGAGCATCTGATTCCAACGTCTGTAGATTGAAGCCAATATCTCTTGCCTATAAGAGTGACATCCCAATTGCCTTAGCCTCAGCATGTTTTGATAAAAGAAGGCATCAAGCTTTTTTGCCAATGCAGTCATTACTTCCCCTTTATCATTCCGAATTATGGCACCAATTCTACAGCACGTGTTTGTTTATTAAGGGCACATCAACATTCATTTTGAAGCAACCATAGGAAGGTGTTATCTACTATGATTCCTTCTTTTGTAAAGTCTGTGAACAAGGTACATTTCTCATTCTTCCTCTTGCATTTCGATATTCCTCCAAGTACCGAATAGACTATTCCATAACTATACTCGATATTTTAGTTTTCGACCTATGTAACCTCTTATTTCTTTCATTCCAGATGCACCATAATAAATAGAGGAATAAATCAAAATCTTCCAAACTCAGCAATTGAGAATATAAAGAGATAATATCGGTCATTGTCATAGTAAAGAGCTTACTAAACGACAGCTGAAATTTCGATACCCTCCAAATGGCCTTAGCAAAACTACAGTGAATCAAGGCATGAGTAAGAGACTCCTATGTACAATTACAAGAGCTACAATGTGGTGATGGGATTACTTTCCTATGAAATAAACCCACTGTCGTTGGTAAGGCATCGTGGTAAGCATGCCAAATGCTTATTTTAATTTTACTAGGAAGAGTTAAGCCCCAATATTTCCTCCACTAACTATGTATGCTTGCTAAATTAGAGTATGATCTTCTCTCCAATCGAGCTTCTCTCCAATCAAGCTTTCGTTAGCCAATAACTCGATTTAACAAAATATGCACCAGAAATAGTAAAATGCTAAACTAAACTATCTCTTTGCACTATAAATCTCAAGGGAATAGTTAGTACCTTAAAAGTAAGAAATTTTAGTAAGTAAGACGCAACCAAACATTAGGAGTATACTATGAGACAAAGAATTACAAATCATAAATTTAGACAAGGATATTACGAGTTTGGAAAATACACGTACATATATATAGTATAAATCTAAATCATTTGCTTTCTTTCTCTCTTTATTGTAATTGTAAATTTTAATTTCAATTTTTTGTCATAAATGAAATTTTGCAGAGAAATTGTTAGATAAGAAAATTTCATAATGTATATAATATTATATCCAAATTAATCATAACTATGATATAGCAAATTAAAATATTAAATTCCAAGGAAATATAATTATATAAGATAAATCAAAAGTATATACCCCATAGAAACTATATATAAGTTATATAATTGGTACAACAGGATAAAGTATACGTATAATCTTATATATAACAAGATAAAGTATCGTATAATTATGTACTTTTGTTAGATTGAGTAGAATAAATATATTACTCGAAAAGAAAACAGTTATCAAAAGGCCATTCATCAAATTTTATTTTACAAGAAATTTGTCATCAAATTTACAATATCAAATCCAAACATCATTATCATTACAAATATGATTTCAAAAAAACTTTGATTTAGGCAAGTTGGTAAAGATCTATTTCCTCTTAGAAGGCATAGAATTGATATAATAGGATAAAGTAACCATAGTTGACGTACCTTGTTTACATTCGAGGGAGTAAAATAATAGTTTAGCAAGCCAATGTCCCATTTTCATTCTGAGGTAATAAAAAGGGAAACATAAGAATTTTCATCCTGGGAAAGTGGTGCTACTGGTTTAAAAAGTATACCAGTTAGTATCCATGGGTTTGTAATGCAACGAATAGAATTCCAATCACCTACCTTCCATCGTAGTCCTTCCACCAAAAGTACTTTACCCCATAAAATGCTCCTCCAAGTGAGAGAAGATGAGTGGCCTAATTGTGCATCCATAAAATCATTATAAAGGAAATAACGAGCTTTATATATCTTGTATAAAAGAGTTTCAGGTTGATATAGTAGGCGCCATGCTTGTTTTGCCAAAAGGGCTTGATTAAAACCAATGAATGATCTAAAATCCATCTTTCCATCAAGTTTAGAGCGGCACATAAAATTCCAATTTTTCAATTAATTTTGTGTCCCTTTCTCGAAAATCCTCACCAAAAATTAGCCATCATAGATTCAATTTCCTTACAAAGTGATATCAGTAAACGAAAGTGACTTATTGCATATGTTGGAACTGATTGAACCACTATTTTCAAAAGAACTTCTTTACCTGCCATTGAGAATAAAGACTCTTGCCATGAAGATATTAACCTCCATAGCTTATATTTAATATCCCCAAATAGGGCTTTCTTATCACGCCCAGAAAAAGATGGGAGTCCAAGATACCGCTCATGACAATCATGTATTGTCATTTGAAGAATTTATTAATAAAAAAATTTGATATTTGGATGCATGTTTGGAGAGAAAGAAAGTGCCAATTTCCCAAAATTTATTTCTTATCTAGAAGCTTTCCCGTAAATAGTGAATATATTTTTTAGCGCTAGACAGCTTCCTTCGTTGCTTTACAAAACAATAAACTATCATCCGCAAAGAGTAGATGTGAAACTGCTGGGGCATATCTAGTAACCTGAGATGTCGAATAATCATTAGTAATTAAAAAGCAAGTTATGGTTTTAATGTGGTTCTTTAAATATTATGACTTTTTAAATTATAGTAGCAAAGGGCATATGTTGGGTACATCTACATTCTAAATATTAAAACCTTAGCTATTAATTCATGTAATGTGAATAATACTGGAAAGAAGATAGGGATTTTTTCCATACTTTATGGTACTCAAACGCTTGTGTCCTTCTAAGAAATATAAAAAATTAATAAGTATTGGAAGAGAATTAAAGGATAATTTGATTGGAAAGAAATGGTCCATGTTAAGACAATAGTACAAATTGCTGATCTATATGTTAATCTATCTCCAAATAGTAGAATTGAAAGTTTGATCCTACAACACTGAAATAGTTTGCAAGTATAATATACATTGACTAGTTTGAAGAAGTTGTGAAAGTATAGTTGTTCTTTGATTTCTATTAGTGTGTTGAAGTTTTTTTTTTTTTAATCATTGTATTACAACGTAATGATTTTTTTTTTTCAATTTGGGATGTTCTTATTGCTGTAGATCTGTAATTACATGTTTTGAAATAAAGTATGGACATGAATCGCCTCATACCTTATTCTCTAAAGAACGAATTGCAAAAGAAGCTAGATCATGGGTCACCATATTACTAACACGAGGAATATGCTGACAATAACCATCACCAGCAGAACTAATAAGAAAAATGGTATCTTGAACAATTGAAGCTACAACAGAAAATGGTTGAGGCTAAGAAATTGCATGAACAACAAGCAATGAATCTGATTCTATTTCATGCAATGGGTATCCAAATTCAACAGCCAGCTGAATGCCTTCTCTAATTATAATTAATTCAGCTGTTAAAACATCAAATCCACCAGTTACCTTCAGCGCCCCACAAGTCAAGATCACACCTTCAGAGTCCCGAATTATTCCACCAACACCAATGGTATCACCTCCCTCAAAAACAGCTGCATCAACATTAAGTTTTAAACAATCCAAGGCTGGTCACCGCCACTATGAAGAAATGACAACTACTGATTTAGGAGTCATATTTTTCGTGTGGCATTTGTTAGGCTGAAATTTTGACAGATAATGTTGAGACCAGTCAATAAGAGTAGTGGCATCTCTCAAAGAGTCATTGAATAGCATATTATTCCTCCAGTTCCAAATTGCCTATAGTACAACACAGACCAACTCAAAAAACTTCTTAGAGAGATGTCGAAATAGAGCAAAAAGAATATCAGCAATAGAAGCAACACGGTTATGATAGATTAGGTCCTAGCATTTTAGCACAGTCCAGAGGGTGGAGAGTTGTTCACAAAAGAAGAAACAATGAGTCACACTTTCCACATTAGATTTGCAGCAACAACAAAGTGGACTAGCAGAAAAATTTTGCTTTAACAAGTTGGAAGTCACTAGTAGACCGCCATAGAATAAGCGCCAAACCAGTATCTTAATTTTGGGAGGGATGTTAGAATACCACACTCGATTCCACCACTTCCTCAAACTATCATTAGTAGAAGCAGTTGAATCAATATGCTCATTAAGCACCACATGATATCCGGATTTCACAGAATATTCACCATTTTTACCAAAGTGCCAAACAAGAGAGTCAAGAGCAGAACTAACACCCAAAGGAATAGAAAACATTTCATCTGAATCTACTAAAAGAAAGTGTTGGTGGACAAAAATATGGTTTCACAAACCTGGGCTCTCAGTGAGATCATGAATATAAAGCTCATTATCAAAAGGCGGAGTGATTGGTCTGAAAGATGATGGTCTCTAAAGCCACGGATCATGGAATACCTGAATTGATAATCCATTTCCTACCCTATAACGAAGACCTTTCACTAGTAGAGCTTTCCCCTATAACATGCTTTTCCATAACCAAGAACTCCCATTTTTATCAGAAGCATCTATAAAGTGGGAGTTAGCGTAATATTTGCCCTTCAAAACACGAGCTGCTAAGGAAGTAGGATGATGAAGTAGCCGCTAAGATTGCTTTGCCAACAGGGCTTGGTTAAAAAGACCAATATCCCGGAAGCCTAAGCTACCCATTGACTTCGGTTTACAAATTATATTCCACTTTATCCAGGAGATTTTCCGCCATGCATCATTTGTACCCCACCAAAAGTTAAAAAAAAAATAGACCGAATATCCTTGTAAAGTCCTTCAAGAAGCTTTAAGATGCTCATGACATAAGTCGGGATGGCTTGCAAAACTGCTTTAATTAAAACCTCCCGACCTCCAGCTGAAAAGAGTCTCCTATGCCAACTTTGAGCCCGCTTTCTAACTCGTTCAACAATATGCTCAAAAGTTTCATGCTTATTTTTACTGGCCACCATTGGTAGACTAAGATACCGATCATGCGACTGTACCGACCCAAGCTCCAAAGGTTGTAAAATAGCCTGAGTTGTGTGTATTAGGACTAAGAGTGATAGCAAATTTCTCGAAGTTAATTTTTTGACATGGGACACACTCATACCAAAGAAGAATACGCTTCAAAGATTCTACATCTTGAATAGTTGTTTGTATGTCACGTTTGTTGGGCTAAAACACCAAGTCAATTTATAAGGCATAGTTGTCATTAATACGAGGCGCAAGGAGCGAAAGCCACCTCCGAGTTACCGAATTGCAGATATAGTATAATCATTCTTACCGTATGCAATTAACAATAAGTCATTGTACAACATGCTTATGTATCCAAAATTCTCCTCTGATGGTGTTTTTTTTATTATCCCACAACCGATACATTGAATGGTGCATTCACAGGTTCAATGTTTGAATGTTTTAAAAAAAAAAAACAAAACAAAACAAAGAAAAACCTTCAGCTAATGGGTTCTCGAATTGATTTCTAATGCTTAAAAGGAAAGGATCGAAAAAATTCGTCTCATTGATTTCTAAAAGATAAGATCAATGAAGAAAAAAAAAAAAAAAACTAAGAAATATAATCCTACACGACAAATGTTCTTCAATTGGAGAGATTGGGACCATGACGAAGAAAATTCCTAAACCCGTAACTCAAATTCTTAGATCCGAATTTATTTATTTACCAGACGTTATACCGCGCTTTGTGCGATACGGTATTAATATTGCATATATTAGGCTTAATTTATAGTTAGGTTCAATGTATTACAATATTAAAGAATGTATTTGTCTCTATATTTATTTTGATGAGATGAATATTACATAACTTTTTGTTCAATGAACTAAATTAATATAAGGTATAATTAATATTAAATTAAATATAATATTATATAAAACATTAAACAATATATTTATTTTTACATTTATTTTGATGCAACGAATGTATCACAGGTATTAGTTAAATAATGTATTTATTTTTATATTTATTTTGATACAACAAATGTATCACAGCTATTTGTTCGATGAACTAAATTTAATATAAAGTATCATTAATATTAAACTAAATATAATATTATATAATACAAATATATATTTCAACCAATTATAGCAAAGAAAAATAATAATAGGACCAATCATATCATGAAAAAATTAAGATTTTTCTAAAAATTTTAAAAATAGAATAGTGATCAAAGAAGCTATCAGAGTTTTTACACTCTCTCTGCTCCAAGCTTAATATATATATATATAGATTTTTTCTGAAAATTTTATCTAAATTAATATGGAAGAGCAAAGATCCTAGAATTGGGTGGTGATATGGAGAAGACGAAGTGAGATCGATCCTCTTTCTATTTTCTTTTCCTTTTTTTATAATTAGCGGGGAAGACTTTAATGTTCTAGGCTTTCGTTTTATTTTTTTTTGTTTAATGTGTGAGATCACTGCTCATAGAACTAACGTTTTGAGTCGTACTTAGGACCAAAAAATAGGGTCCTACTGTTTGAGGAACACATGGTAGCATAAGTATTTGAAGGTTTATTTAGTGATTATGAGCATAAAGAGAAAACAAGCAAATATTTGGGGATCTCCTATCAAATATATCCTCCCCACTTTTTCTCAGAAATATTTTGTTTAAAGATACCACAGTAGGATTATGGTATTCAAAGAGGTTAAAAAAAAGGGTTAATGGCACCATTAGTCCCCAACCTATGATCATTTTGTCATATTAGTCCTCAACCTTTTTTTTGTGACATTTAAGTCCTAAACGTTTGTTTTTTTTTGCACCATTGGTCCTTTTGGCATATTTCATCCAAGATTTCGTTAAAATTTATTTGAATGAGTGAAATTTTACACTATTGATCTCGAATTTTTAATTATTTAACAATTTGGTCCATAATTATTTTATTTGGTATTCATCTTTCCAATTAACAATAATGCATTTGCCAATCTTTCAGAAAATTAAAATTCAAAGACGGATATAAAACAAACAGTTCATTTAAAAACCAAATTCAAAAAAGAAAAAAATTGTACTAATAAACCTTAGTTTATGTCAAACTATAGTAACTTTATGAATAAAAAATAATTATTTTACTATTTTTAAAACTAAAAAAAATTTGCATACAGTCATACACGCTTTTACACTAATCAAATTTGACTGAAAATTTACTACATCCATTAAATATTCATATAATTATGAATGGTTATTCTAAAAAATTAATTAACTATTTGTAGCAAATAAGCTTGAAAAGTTTTATAATTTTCTATTAAATGTTCATTTCTTTATGTAATTGCATCTATCAATATTTCAAAAAATTAATTTTTTAGAATTTTAATTTTCTGAAAGATTGGCAGATGCAATATTGTTAATCGGAAATATGAATACCAAAAAACAATTATAGATCAAATTGTTAAACAATTGAAAATTCGAGGTCAATGGTGCAAAATTTCTCTCATTCAAATAAATTTTAACAGAATCTTGGATGGAATATGTCGAAAGGACCAATAGTGCCAAAAAAAAAATGTTTAGGACTCAAATGCCACAAAAAAAAATTGAGGACCAATATGCCAAAACAATCATAAGTTGGGGACCAATAGTTCCATTAACCCTAAAAAACACGAAGAAAAAAGGAAAAAAGAAAAAAGAACGACGAAAAAAAGGAAAAAAGAAAGACAAACGAACCGTCACGTATCAAATAACCCACTCCTCTCACCACTTATTGTCAAAAATATCCGAAGTTTTTGCAGATTTCACTCCAAATAATAAAATTCATACCAAGACTTTTTGGATATTGTGATCTCAACGTTAAACGATTTTGTATTTTTTTATTATTTATTTTATTTTATTTTATTTATATATTTTTTGAAGGCTTTTTCCATTACATGGTAAGAATCAAATATTATAGTTTGTATTTGAGCTCTCTGAGAAGGCTCCCCCAAGACATTTTGGTTGGTTTTGTTCGGGCAATCATAGGACCAAAACATCTGTTTATAATGTTTTTGGAATGTAGCAGGGCTTGCTTAGTCTGTTGCCACTGGCAATGACAAATCACCGGAGTGAGATCATCAAGATCACAAGCAGATTTATGAAATCTTCATTTCCTTTTTTTCTTTGTTAAATCTTCCACAATATTATCAATCTCGACAATCTTCCTTGGTGTAAGCTGCAAGAACAAAAAAGTCTTTATTTCTTTAATATGCACTAGTCGACCTTAGAAATTCAAGTCAAGAAAAAGAAATGCTAGTTTACCTTGCACATCCCCTCCAAAGCATTGATAAATTCTTCATAACTACTGTAAATGCTATTCTTGATACGATGTAAGATCCAAAACGGTAGTTTTTGCATATCAATTTGATTCGCATAACTGCCACATTAGTGTAATAAATTAACAAGCATTATTACTCGGCATTTCTGGGAAGCAAAAAGCTAATGTCACTTACCATTTGTCAGCAAAAACTATTATCTTTTCATCGTCATCTTGGGGAAAAAATTGATGCGAAATTATGTTGACTGCATGTCTCTGTCAGACGAGAAATTTAGTGAGGACCAATTCTTTCACATTTTTTTTCCCTTTAGCAACTAGGATTTAACTTGATATGAATTACCTCTTCCAAATATTTAAGGATTCTGGGCCTTTCAATTGACAATGTTTGAGACCAGTGTCGCACTTCAACCAAAGTTTTTCTGTAGAACACATCATGCTCATACAGGTCAGAAATAGAACTACCAAGTCCATGTTATCACCAAAATTTTCAAGTACAGTACTTGTATTATTATTATTGCACGTAATGAGTAGCTAACTATCATTTTGGATATTGAAGCATTTACCTCGTTAGCTCCAGTCTGAATGGAAAGCCAACAAAAGCGATCACTTTTCCAAAAGGGGTGGCTGAAGTTGTGGTAGCTTTCCAAGTTTGTTCTGTGGCACAGACAAATACATTGATGCATTAGATTCTATGTACTTCCTCAGTCTGTCAAGAACCAAGCATTTTTCTCTGCCTGAATTGATTCGGAAAGTGTAACATGAACATGTCTAAAACTGTCATTTTCTAAAGTACACCTAATTTTTTTGTGTAATGTGAAGGTACAAAGACAATATCAAAAAGTTGAATGATATGCCACGGCAAACTGGCAGAGTGCAAAATTTCTAACTGGCAACCCTTGATATGGTAGAAGAACAAAGTCACCTTGAAACTTGGTGACTTCTAGGAGAAAGTTAACCATAACAACTGGAAGCTAGTATCATGTCTCACAGACAAGTAAAAGACCAGAATTTTAAGGCAAGAAGCATAACATGCATTGCTCCTATCAGGTGCCAACCAGTAGGTTCACCATAGTTACCTGGCAAGAACCATAACATGTATTGATCTTGTCAGGTGCCAACCAGTAAGTTCATCATCAGTTACACCAGAAGTTTGACCTTTAGTTTTAAGATATTTTTTTTATAGAAGCACTAAATTAATATGTGGCTGAAGCATTCCATAAATAAAGTTGCAGGGAAAAGAAGTATTACCCAACAACAGACGCAAAGATGGAAACTTCATTTTTAATACACGTTGGGCATGTTGATCATAGGAAGCTCTTCTATTATGACCAATCAAGGGGATGTCCCTCTGAAAACTCTTCATGATCTCCTACAGCAATGTAGAAGCTCCTCACTGTTAATCAAGGAGCTTACTCTTATTTAATTATAAGCTCACACTGTTGAACAAGAAGCTTACTCTGAAATGAGGGTCTGCATCTTTTAAGCATGGCAAACTCTTCAAGAGAGGATCTTCAAGTTTTCTTCTTCCTTCTAATAAGCTAGGATCCGCAGTTACAGTCCAAGTCACCCAATAATTTCTTAAAAGATCCCAACTCTCAAATATACAGACAACTTCCCCACTAGCTTTGGTGCCTATATCATGTAAAAACTCGGCAAGACTGATCTTCCTTTTATAGTCACTTGGATCTATACTCAACATATGATCAAAGCTTAAAAAAATGATTCAGAAACAACAGTTATTTGTCCCCCGAAAAAAAAAAAAAATTATGTATCAAATTTTCTGAAACAGGTAGAACTCACTGATCATGGGTCACTATCATTGGATGTATTCTTCCGCAAAGGGAAGAGTCAAACACGCTGATAAAATTTTCCTCTTCATCTGAGTGCAACCCAAAAATCATGGGGTTTATGCCAACGCCAAGCTGACCAATCATTATAGTCGATTGGAATTCTTTTGTGGCACTTTCGATAATAACTGAGGGGTCCAGATGATGAAACTGAAAAAAGATATATATCTATATATATATATATACACAAACATACATATATGCCAGATCAGTTTAACATACATATACAGATACACAATTCTCTGATACAACAAGGTAAGACATACCTCTAAACACCACTTTGTCAATGTAATGTTGTAACCGTGTGCAGTTCTATTCCCTACTAAACCAAGTTGAATTTCTTCACACACATACATGCTAAGGAAACGAAACATTTCCAGTAACTGAACCCATTTGCTTAAACTGGTTAATTCCAACAACTAATTGTATGCAGAAGGCAATCAAACAATGAACTGAAAGACTCTAGTCTCACGCCCAATGGAATTCGAAGTCATTGATCTAAAAGTTCCCTAAATGTTGATGAGGGGGCATTCCTTGAATCTCTTAGGCATGATATATAAAAATCTCGAAACAGATCCAAAATGATAGACACAATTTCTACAAATACTTTTGGATCCTGTAGTTTTTGGTGTAAATCTTTGCTTAGAATTTCCTTTGGCAGGTGGTTGGGATACCATAGATCCGTTACTGCAATATTAACAAACAAAAAGTTAAACATGTCTAAAAGAAAGAATTTACAATTAATTATGAAGTTTTAATAGTAATTAATACCTGTCGTTGACTTTCTTAGTTCTACACTATTAAGTCATTTTCTTTCCACTTTCCCTTTCAGTTCCTTTTTTGCTGATTCAAAGAATCGAAGATCATTCTTAACAATGCTCATGCTACAAAAGGTCATGGCCTCCATGACTAAACTGACTGCTTCATCAAATACCACAATATACACACTTTTGTTTGTAAGAAACTGTGGGAAGTTATCGTCAAAGATATCACGTCTCTTACAAACAACTATGTCAGCTCTCCTAACGGCATCTCTACTCATGAAAAAGGGACAAAAATTACTCTTTTTTCCAATCTTGACAAAATCTTCTACAGAAATAATACCGGAAGTAGGACCACATAACCTGTCTGCAGCATCTTCAATGTCGATATCATTCCAAACTTACATGTTTCCACCCCATTTTCTCTTTGTTGGTTGCTTGTTATCCTTAGACACTTTACATCCAGTGATACATGTTTTTGAGTGTTTACATTCTCATTTATACACAAAGTATCTCTTGATTCAATACTAATCCCCAGGATCTTAGAACCACTTCCATCAGAAAACAAATAATCCCGCAGTTTCTCATAAACAAACTTCAGCTTCTTTGTAGTCCAATCCACTTTAGTGGTTCCGAATATTAACCTTTTACTTGAAGAGAGCTTTTGTTCAGCAAAGCAACTAAGTAAGCATGCGAAAAATAAGATGTATGTCTTTGGATCAACAAGGGAAGCTTCAAAATACACATTTTTCTCACAATTAATGGCATTTTTAACACCCTCCAGGTAAACGACTTCCCAAAATTTTAATGTTCTTTGGGCAACAAAGATCTTCGAACCATCAATCTGGACCACACATGCATCGTTGGGCGACAAATGTATTAACTGTGGAAGCCCTTCAAAAGAAACTAAGAAATACCACTAAAATTAAAATTTCATGATCTAAGTCCCCAATCTCATTTTGAAAGAAATTAGATTTACTGATCATCTAAGGAATTTTAGAGTTCTACAAAATTAGAACAAAGCAGTGGTTAGCTTGCCATTTCATTGGAGAATTGAGAGTCAATTTTGCATCATGAAGCTAGTGTGTGAAGCCATGCAATTCAGAGGTTCAAAAACCCCCTAAATCGAGTTGGAAATAGGAATGGCAATGGGGTGGATCGGGGATGGTTTTTCAATTACTATCCTGAAAGTTAACTACAATACCATATCAGCCCATTAACTATTCTTTTGAATACGGGGACGGTACGGGTATTAACTAACGGATAATGGAGAAAACCGTGGTTACCCATTATTTATTAATAATAATAAAATATTAAAAAGATTAAGATGAAAACACTAAATCCTTTTCATAATCAATAAAATATTAAACACAACAATATACTAATAATTTTTAAACTCTAAAATTTAAATATACAAGTATATATTATTCTCCAAATTCATTATTTTACTAAAGATATAAGAATATAAATAGTATAAAATTAAATAGATATTCATATGCATAATAATTTTTCTATGTAAATATATATATCGGGACGGGTACGGTGCGGATTATGCTAATACCGTCCCCGCATATTAATGGTGCAGCTATGCTCCACCCCGGTCACTTTCCCCGCTTGAGCTTTTTTTTCCCTTCCCGTTCGGATCAGATAACTATGGATACCCGTAACCGTGAGTTATATTGCCATTCCTAGTTGGAAACAGTTCTTAGAACACATTTTTTGGGCTAAAACATGATAGATGGCAGAAATCCAGCCACCTATCTAACTTAGAAGCATAAAATCTTGCATAGACTTCATGAAGCAACAGAAAAGCATGTCAAGCTATTATGAAGTCTACAATATTCAAAAATCAGTTAACTTTGGAGTTTGAGGTAGAATCTATGGAGAAAGCTACACAAGCCATCTTAAAAATTTCCCAACCAGTGTTGCATGGTGCCAAAATAATTAGAATAATTGCAAAGCAGAGTGAGGAACTTCAACTTTGCCAAAGAAAGATTCACATGTCATGACTTATAGCCAGATATGTGGAAGTTAATTGAGTGGATTAACTTTCAAAAGAGCACTTTGTGGACAATGGTTCTCGTGTCATTGGCAATCCTTCAAAGTAGGAGGGACCTCAAAACAAGTTAGTGACTAAGTACAACTTTTGGTCACTTTTGCCTCAAGTTCATATTTACGAAGGTTATGTTTAGCAGGAGGGGTGCTATATTACCTAAGGAAGGGAGATGAGAGAGGAATGAGAACACTTTCCCTCGTTTGTTTGGTATGAGAGGAAGGAGAGGGAACCAAAATCCTCTTCCTTGTAGGTAGGAGGGAGCAATAGAAGGAATGAGAAAGTTTTAGTTGTAGAGTAGTTGTAGAGTAACTACTTCATTATTATTATTGTGAAATAACCTCCTGAAATCTCTCCAATTAGGAGAGGATTGAAAGTTTGTTAAATTGAAGATTTGAAATCCAATGCATAATCCCCTTCCCTTCTAAAATCCTTTATACCAAACAACCACACCTAAATCCATCCATTAATCCCTCTACCATTTCCTTCCTTCCATTTCTCCCTCATGCCAAAACACATTCTAAGAGACATTTTATTCACTGTGAAATCTTGCTCTAGCTCTTATCAGATGCATAATACCAACACTCAATCCCTAAAGGAAGATTTTTATGCTTTATTTAATGACAAGAAACAAAACTGGTCCAGAAATTTATTTTTATGCACTTCTAATTCTAACCTTATGCTAATATTCCTACTAAAAGGGATAATTTAATGATTACCTTCAACTTCAACTTCTTCTCCAACATCCACTGGAACTTCTTCAACTTTGACTGGAATAGCCTCTCCTTTAACATCCATTGTTGTTGAAAAGGAAGATCCCTCAGTGTTACACAATACTGAGAATCAATCCAAAAAGGAAGAATAGGAATATACCAACCTTTAACGACTCGCAACCGATATAAACCGCTATCTTCTTCTTGAGCCTATTGAAATTGAAAATCCCTAAAAAATTAACAACATCAACTAAAAATCATTATAGTATCATTTAAACTTTTAAGCAGTGAAATTAGAACCATGAATGATCTTTACTGAAAGATTTAGACGAAACCACGTACTTGCCGCCGCCGGAGTTCTTCGCGGGAAACGAAACGTAGCCGACGTTATCTTGTTTCTTTTCGAAATCAAGCCCCGACGACAACAAAAAAGTAAGTTTAAATCCCTAATACTAAAATTAATTAACGATAAAATTGAAATTAAATGCATGATTCACCTGCAATATTTTGATGAAACCAAGTAGATGCCGGCGCCCGATTCCGAGGACGGAAACTTCGACTTCGCCGTCGCCGTCGCCGTCGCCTTTTCCAGACGAGAGAGGCGAGACCTTTCAAGACTGAGAGAGAGAGTTGTGCGAGGGAGGCGGGAAAAGACTTCAAAGGGTCTCGAACAGTCGAGACAGTAGACATCCCTCACTGTTTAGGGGCATTTTTGACCAGAGAGATATATTTTACACTTTCATTGTACTTTTACTTCATTTTTATTTAGTTTTATTAGTGGAGGGATATATAAATTAAGACTTTAAATAAGATAGTAAATATTAGTTTGTAATATTTATGTACATTACTATAGAGATTGAAAATAGAGAACAGCTCTTCTTTTCTTTTCTTTTTTCTTTTTATTTTTTGTATATATATATATAACGTAGGGCCTGTCTATTCACCGTTGGATGGGAATCTGTATATAAATAGATTCTCCACAGATTCCCGTTATTCCCCACAGATTCCCATCCAACGATAATTAAGGCATGACCATCCCCTATATATATATTCTCAAATTGGGAAAAATGAAAGCTAATAAGGCTACTCTTATTCACGTAATAGAGACAGAGAAAGAAATTAAATTAAATTATCAGTTAGTCTAAGACTTGAGGGATGTGTGTGTAAGTTTGGGGGGTTAGGAGTTCAAGTCTTGGTAGTGTGTGCATTATTTTCCTTTAAATTTGTAGTAAGTGGTGGTAATTAGTTAAGCCCCACATTTAAAAAAAATTAAATTAAATTAAGTTGTAGGTGTTAAAGAAACTTTAATGGTAAGAATTAACAAAGTAAAGTTTTATAATATGATTAGGATATTTGGTGCGCCGTATTGTATTGTCTTGTATTGTGATGTATTGTATTGTATTGTGATGTGTTGTATTGGATTATTATAACATGATTAGGATATTTGGTGCGCCGTATTGTATTGTATTGCGATGTGTTGTATTGGATTGTATTGTATTATTCTATTATAGCACTATTTTTGGTTTGCATTTGTATTAAGATGTTGTATTAAGAAGTTAATTTTGAAAAATATAGTTTTTAAAAATTTACTTAGAAAAATACCGTTTTCAAAAAATATTTAGGAAAATATCACTTGTAAAATTACCACTTTTAAAAATTTAATTTACGAAAAAACCACTTTTTAGATATAAATTTAGAAAAATACCACTTTTAAAAATTTATTTAGGAAAATACCACTTTTAAAAGGGATAAAGTGATGTGAGAGAAAAAGAGATGAGAGAGAAATTAAGAATAGAAAAAGTGAGGAGAATGAGTATTGTACAATACTATGTTAAAATTAAAATTATGTAATACAGACCTTTAATTCTGTATTAGATAATACTCTACGTATTGTATTAAATTTTGATATCGTATTAAATAATACAATACAAAGGCATAACTAAACACAGTATTATGTTTAATTAATACAATACAGAATCCTTATACAGTGTACCAAACATGACCTTAAGGCTTCGTTTGGTATGCAGTATAGGATATGATAGGATTGGACTATTTTAAAGGATTGGATTGGATTGGATAGAATAGGATAAGATGGAATTATAGTCCAATCCTATCCCATGTTTGGTGTGCTACTTTTTGTTAGGATAGATGTGTTTCATAGTTTTAGGTAAATTACAAATTTTGAGGTTTGATTATTTAGAAAAATATCACTTTTAAAAANAAAAACATTCTATTATTTTTAATCAAATTCATAATCCCTCCCAATCCCAAATTCTCAAGAGGATAAGATTATCCCCTTCTAAGGGGATTATTTTTAGAGTGAATTATTTTAATCTCATCCAATCCATCTCATATGCATGCACCAAACATGGGATTAATTTAATCCAATCCAATCCTATCTTTATCCTGCATTCTAAACGTGGCCTAAAGGGATAATTTATCTTATTTTCCAGTGAAAACATATGCGACCTCATAATTTATATCAAAAAAACTCTTCTCCAATGCGACAAATAGATATCCTCGATTGCACCACGTCGTCTTCATGTTATTAAGGTTCTTATCTTGACATGTCGTTTTCCGTTATCTCATTCTACTGTCGTTTTCAAAGTTAGTTGTCTTTCTATTCTCCTTTTTTTTTTTTCCATTTATTTTAAAGTATAATCTGAACCTTTTATTATTCATGTCGTTTTTGACTTTTTGTAATTAATATCGTTGAACAATTTTGTAATTTTTATGTCGCTTTTATTAATATTATGGCCGTTTTTCAATTTTCAATGTTTTTTGGCGTTTTTATGTTGATGTCGTTTAAAGAATGTTGTGAGGTTTTTGAATCGGCCTTTTTTTTTTTTTTTTTTTTTTTTTTTGGTGGGAAAACGAGGAATTTCTTATTCAGATAAGATCATTAGCTACAAGAGTAGCAACACACTAAGGAATTCCTCAAAAAAAAAAAAAATAATAATAAAAAACAAAAAACCAAAAAAAAACCAAAAAAACAAAGAAACAATGAAATAAAACTTGGAAAATATATAATAACTTTGTTTTCATCTCTAGAAACAAGTTTACAAGAACCACCACTATCTACCATCATTAAGGAGAGAAACAATATCTCTCACAACTAGGTGACAAGAGGACACACCAGATGTGGAGTTATTAGCCTGGATAGCGTTTAAGTTAGCCTCTTTTTATGTCCAATTTCGGTTAATCCGTTAAATTACTATGACAGTGAATATTTTATGAATTTTTTTAAAATTATTTAAGAAATTATATTTTGATTTTAAAACAGTTATAGAAACAAATAATTATATAGCCTATTTTATTATGAGATTCAAAATCAATTTTTATTATCAATTGGTCCCTTTTTTTTTTGGCAATTGGTCTGTTATACTAGGAATTATTAGTATTACTTCTTTTTTTTAGTAACATGCAAAATTGGTCATTTAAGTCTTTAGATTATTAAAGTAAAAATAAATATTGTTTAAAATACCCCAGTTGTGTTTTTCATGCTTTTTGGACCATGCTATGCTTGTGCCCAAGATCGTGTATGCCATGTTGGCCCATAGTGCCTGAAAACTAGAGTTCGACACGGTCCAACACCTTGTGTCATGCTTCGCATGGCCCAAAATCACCTCATGATGTGATGTGTTGTATATGAATTTTTTTGGGGAAAAGTTCATATATATCCGTTTTTTAAGCTATATTTTCATAAATACCCGTTTTTTATTTTTATTTCATAAATACCCATTTTTATACTTTTTTTTTTGGAGAAATATAGACCACCACTGTTTTACACATAAAATGTATACCACGGTATACATTTCATGTATTAAATGTATACCGTGGTCTACATTTCATGAATAAAACTTACACTAAAAATTGGCACACATTTTAAAATATGTATCGTTCATATTTTACACATGAAATGTGTACCTCATGGATAAAATTTACATTGTAAATGTGGACCACTCATATTTTTCATATGAAATGTGGACCATAAAAACGGGTATTTTTGAAAGAAATTTTAAAAACAGGTATTTTTTAAATAAGTTTTAAAAAACGGGTATTAGGTGTAATTTTTACAATTTTTTCGTATCATGCCTTCGTACCAAATGGGCAGCCTATTTGACATCTCTAAACCCAATGATACAACATTCGAAGAAGCACAAAAAAGTAGAGAAAAAGGATTTCTATTAACCACCCAGAAACCAAAATTTACATATTAATTGAAGTAGCTTAAAAAAAATGTTATGTTAAGCTCAAACTTTGAAATCAAATTTATATAGAATCTACTATTTAGTGTCATTATCCTAGTCAACCTTTTTTTTTTTTTTTGGGAAAGAATAGTAAACTGTATTTACAATGCGATGCATTTTGAAATGTTTCCATAAACACAGAACTTTGTTACTATAGGAGGTGAGTCACTCCAGTCATTGAACTAATTTCTTATAAATTATTTATTGTTAAACGTTGAAAGCATTTTGTGACTACCGTAAAACTAAAGTAGAAACTAGAAAAATATAACCATTCTTGTTAACGGTTAGTGAAGATAATTAATTAATTATATGGCAAGTTTCTCACTTCCAATAATTAGTAGACTTAACAAATATACATGTAAATTTCCAAGACGAGCCGTACTAAAAATGAATATAGCAATAAGTTATCATCGCGACATATATTTACGTATCATGCTGCCCATTGCCATTGCTTACGACATTTCAAGCACTTGCTAATATCAAGATGCTTATAAATTATAATATCAAAGAATAATTGCTAGGTTCCTTCTCCTAACTTTCATCTAAAAACCTAATAAAAATGCACCGTACGCTGATGTAAATTAGCAATGACATTTCTTATTATAATATGATGTTTGCTAATTTTCATTGGATTGCGTCTCCTCAAGGTTCATAAATTAGTGTTTGGTTGTTAAGTCTTCCGGTTCGCCTTATTAAATTGATTTATACAACTGATTTTTTTTTTTAAAAGAAATTTATACAAGAGGCTTATAGAAATATGACTAAATTTTGGATCCAATTTAAGTAAATATCCATTTTTCAAATGTTACAGCAAAATATCCGGTATATATGTTTATATAACAAGTGTAAAATTTTATATACCAAATACAAAAAAGAGAAATTATCACTAAAATACCTTCTGTTTTGAAAAAATGTGAAAAAAAACTTTGTGTTTTAGAAATTCAAAATAAGTACTTTCTATTTAACAAAAATTATCATTAAAATACCATCTGTTTTTAAAAAATGTGAAAAAAAAAACCTTGTGTTTTTGGAAATTCAAAATAAGTACCTTCTATTTAACAAAAATTATCACTAAAATACCTTCTGTTTTAAAAAAGTGTGAAAAAAAACCTTTATATTATGAAAAATTCAGAATAAATACCTTTTATTTGAGAAATTTTCAAAAATTTTAGATTTTTTTTTTCTTGATTTGTGCCACAACAATGGATATAAGATTTTTTTTAAGAGGTTTTAGACCATGTGTATTTTTTCTCCCTTTATTTTCAAGTGTGGTGTATTTCTTAAAATAATATAATATGAGTAAAATATTAATTTTACTAATTTTTTTTGAAACCTTTGAGTGGTCAAAGGTAGCAAATGATATGTTAATTCAAATAGAAGGTATTTATTTTGAATTTTTAACAATACAAGGGTTTTTTTTCACACTTTTTCAAAACAGAAGATATTTTAGTGATAATTTTCGTTAAACAGAATGTACTTATTTTGAATTTTCAAAAACACAATTTTTTTTTCACATTTTTTCAAAACAGAGAGAATTTTAGTGATAATTACCCTACAAAAAATTTTATACCTAGTACATTTCAGTACAATAACTGAAACTAATAGATAAACACATCTACCAAGTGTAAAAATATATATACCTAGACATTTAGCTATAAAATTTAAAAAATAAATATCTACTTAATCAAATTTAAAATATTGACCATCCACTTAAATTTTTTTTTATACAACTGAATTTGACAGACCTAGTTGTCGCATCTAAACTAGTGCGTGATTTTACATAACTGAATTGATATATCTGGTGTCGCAAGAGAACATAAATGAACCATGACAAACCAGCCGATAAATACTTGTCGTTTGGTGTTTTAATTTATACAGCATATAAAAAAATTATTTATTTTCTTTATCTGAGAATGAAACTATGCATCTGGCTGCATCAATATTCTGGATTATCATCATCATATAATTGTTTTAGGACTGCAAAATAATTAACGTCGTTGCCCGAACTAATTATTAGACATATAAATAAGAAATAATGGTGTTATCTGCAACTTGTGAAAAAGGTGAATATTAGTTAAGGCAAGTCAACCGATGATCTATACTATATGGAATCTAGATTACTGTACATGCTAAGCAACAATTGCCATCATTCCATAAAGGTAGTTTGATTGTATATTGACACTTATCACCAATCTACAAGTAAATGAATGCTTCATTCCATAAAGGTGCTTTGGTTGTATATTTGTTTAACATGTCTCACCATTCTAAAAGTTGGCATGCATGCAGTCTCTCACAGATGCACAATTCTGCAGGAACAACGCTTCAGATAAATTTCAGTGACCATGCTTTAAGTGAACATCACCTCGGTCAAAAGAAACCTTGCTGGATCTGCCTATCTTTTAGGCTATGTTTGGTAGGAAGGATTTGATGGAAAAATAGAGAGAAATAAAAATTTGGGTTGTTTGGTAGAAGGGAAAAGGAAAGGGAAGAGAAAAAGAGAGGAAAAGGAGAGGAAAAAAAGTGGTGAGACTCACTCAAATATTTTCCTCCCAAAAATAGAGAGAAAAGGGAAAAAAAAAAGTTTTTTACTCATGTTTTAAAGTGAATTTACCAAATTAACCTTGTATACTATTTTTAAAATTTTAATAAAAAAAACAAAACAGTCATTTTAAAATATACTACTTTTCTTTCCCTCCTACATATCAAACAACAATGGAGAAAAGACACTTTCCTTTTCATTCTACACATTTTATTTCCCTTTTAATTTTTCCTTCTCTCCTATTTTCTTTTCTCTCTACCAAACATAGCCTTACAGTAGCTGTTAGTCTTTTCCTTTCGTTCACATCACCTAAAAAGGGGACTGAGATATGACTATGAAATATAATCACAAAGTGATGAGCAATAAATACTTGCACGGGTAATTTTACTATACCTAATGCTGAAATCGAAGTTTTTTGTTGGAAAAATGGTGGAAAACACCATTATCACGATCCATTTTGGAGCACATAATTGAGTAAGACCCTCTTAGAATTTTTTATGGATCATGATAAATTATTGATCTACTCGACAAGTACTTCAAAATTGTATACTTATATACTCAAAATGAACTTTAGGTGAATGTGAAATTGATGCCCAAAATAGACTCATTAACATAGAAAAATGTTATGAATAGTAATTGAAAAAAAAAATTCCCATATTGCTTATGAATCAATTTTTTTTGATTTTCGAAGTCTATATAATTTTAGGTTCTTCAAATTATTTACACGTTAAAAGGTAATCTTTTCACTTCTCTAAATTCTCTAGGACTACTGACGTAACCTTTGCATAACCACACAGAAGTGCAAACACAATTTGTCCCTGCGAGAAAGACACGCCCAAACAAAATGTGCAACGTCTGATTCATAAAAAATACAATCATGCTTTCGAAAACTTCCCTCTGTTTTAGGAAATGTGTCGTTCTTGGCATAATCCCAATGAAAATTCATGCCCCTGAATAAGCCTTCCTGATGGCATGCCCACAGTGCATTCTTGTTGTAAAAATATCCACATTTAATATGAGAACAGGCCCTCCTGATGGCATGCCCACAGTGCATTTTTGTTGTAAAAATATCCGAGAAGGAATAATTCAATGTCCAAAATTTGTAACTCTTGATCTCGGACAATCTTCCTTATCTCAGGCTTAAAATCAGCTTCACAGAATGATAATACATACACAACACCCTCGAATGCAAAAAGACTGTATGATGTAATAGACCCACTAATGAGTGATTAATTCACTCACAAATCAAGTATCATTCAGCAAAAATAATTGTAAGATCTCAAGTATTTTTGGTGGTTTGATGTGTTTTTGCTTTGTTTTTATAGTTCTTATGAATAAATGAGAATCAAGATAAACCGATACCAAATATGGGTATTACAACCCTTTTGGATGAAAGTTAAGTCTGATACGAGCGCAGCACACCGAAAATCAGGCAAACTAGAGTTAAAATAGCCAAACAGCACTCACAGGAAGAAAAGCTATCGTGCTGAATTCTAGAACTGAGAGTGCCGCATCACTAGAATAGTATCGTAACGCTGCCTGGAAAATAGAGTTCCAGATGCTAGAGTGTCGTGGTACTTACTAGGGAGCATCGCGGTGCTATCCCGCACCCTGAAACACATTTTTAGCAAGTTTTTAGGGTCAATCTCGACCTTTGATGCCATCTGATCGAATGGTTGATATTCCACCCTGCCTATGTCATCTTGGAGCCCCTTAAATACATCCTTAAGCCTCCAAACCCTCCTCACTCAAACTCAATCACACCCTAACCTATCAAGTCATATAACACCCGAAATATGAACCGTGGAGAATCATAACTAAGAAGTACCACATTTATATCAAGCGCGCACTTCGTCATACCTAAATGCAGCAAGTGATGGGTGAAAGTTTGCACTGAAAGAAGGCAACTCAATTATTTTTGTAGTCTTTTTGGATCTACTATAGAATACTTGCCATCTTCAGCCACGAGCAAGTGGCCTTTCGATTGTGCAAGGACTTTCCTTTCCCCAACTACATCCTTTCGTAATTCCTCAAAGTTCCTATTAGTGGATCAATAATCCCGTTCAATGGATCGCTCGTACAGTTTTGTTCATCTTGCATGTATCCATCCAATGTAGCTATTATGCGAGGTATAGGATTATTGAACTTTAAGAAGAGTTTTGGAGTACCCAACGAGCCAGATTAGTCCAAGGAAATGCTTTCACCAACCATTGTTTCTAACAGGAAAACAAAAAGAGTAAATGTATATACATAACACGTTCAAAGAGTGGCTGGATAGATACCAATAGAGATCAAGAAGCATAAAAAATAAGAAATAATATTAATAAAACAAAAAAAGAGTTCAGCTAGGGAAATTAAAAGACCTACTTGATAGAATTCATGAGAAGAAGTTGCAAAACACCAGGACAATTCGTACATTACTGAACGGCAGGATACATTAACTACGGTACAACATAACTAGTCTTTCTAAATTTTTTTATTGTAAAAGTTGCAAAGGAAAGATCAAAAGAACAATTCTAAGAGAAAGAACAATCATATATTTAAGCAATTCATTAACATTAATTAAGCAATACAGCTAAGAAATTTAATGTTAATAGAAACTTAAAAGAAATTTAAAGATTCATGAAGACTCTCATGATCGAAAGATCAACATCCGAAAAAAATAAAATCATAATCGTATATGTAAAAATTCAAGTATGTATAGAAGATCAAAAACAAATATATAGAACATTGATTACAAAAATGAAAGAAGTTCAAGAAATAGTACCTGTCACAACATTCATTTCAAAAAACAGTACCGGTTACACCATCGTTTAATTACTCGATCTTTAAGAAGTTGGAAGAATATAATAGAAGGGTCAATAATACAGACGTATGCTAACCTGTCAAACCACTGTTTGATTACTCGATCGTCAAGAAGTCGGAAGAATATAATGTTCTGAAGAATGGTTAATGATATAGACACAACCTGTCCTGTCACACCACTGTTTAAAGCTCGACCGACCAAACAAAGCAAGTGAACTCCCCTGTTGTTGGCAAATTTCAAATGCACAAAAAGCTTTTGTTGGAATTAATTGTTTTGGAAACTAAATATGACTAAAGCAACGTAAGTTTGTCTGGGAATACAAAGCGGAAAAACGCACATATTAAGTAAAGCAATGCAACGATCAAATATAATAATGAAACTAACCATACATACAAATACATATTAGCTTCACACCTCATGATTACTACTTAAAGGCTAAAATATTAACCAAACTACACCATACATATACAATTACTAGGAATAGGTTTTATACCAATGTAAGAAATTCCTATCCAACCATGAGATATGCTCTGAAGCTCAACTAAGGGATTACCGATAAAGTCCACAGGCAAAAAGGTTTCCAAAGCGTACAAACTTTTATATCGATATTGGTTCAAACACAACGCAGGCATTCATTCACACACTAAAAGAAGCAACGCGCGAAAGAAAATCAGTTCAAAAGTACTTCTATTTCCTTTAATATATGCCTTTTTGTTGCCTTGTTCAATACTCCATTATCATCAAAAGTGGGAGTTACTTACAAATCACTTTTTCTTCCTTTTTTCACCTCTACTAAACTGAGTCACTTTTAATTGGCCTGAAACATAGAAACAAATCTACCAAATACCAATGAAAGAGGAAGAAATCAAATAGTATTATCCTTCGACATAAAAGGCAAAAAGTGAGAACACAAATAAGTAAACTGAAAAAAATTAACATCAGCTTTAAGATGTTATTCTTCAGGGAATGAGCTAGTACCGTAATAAACAATGCAAATCCTATAATCTAATAAGCAATTCCTGTAATGTTGCTACCTGTGTCAATAAATACATATAAGCTCAGGGAGTAAAAGCCTAAAAGTGGAAAGAAGCTATATTAAATTGCCTACTGTAAGGTAAATGTAACTTGAGAGAGAGAGAGAGAGAGAGAGAGTTCTATATCACTATTTCGGGTTCATGGTGTCAGCTCTTTTCATAGAAATGATTTAAATAAAATAAATATACTAAATTGTTTAGGGGAGACAGACTATGACTTTTGATGGACAGTTTAGCACTAGGAAGGGGTGCATGTAAAAATCAACTTTTGAGAAACGCCAAGGCAATCAAGGCTGAGCCAAGAATTTGGGAAGAGAGTGAAGGCTGCAGTCTTTCACTCGTTACTGCTAAGAGACACAGGTGTAATAGTTGAACTAAACATTAGTTCTTTCCCTTCGCAAAACAGAATTTAGAAACCAAAAACAAAAATTGATAAAATCAACGTAAAATTCCAACTCCGTACCCTCAAATACTGTCCAGGTGGATCCATCTCCACAACATCACCATGCCCAAAATCAGAATTTCCGTTACAAAACTCTACGATAAAATTTGCTAATAGAGCTATAGTTTCCAGATATAAATTAGAATTTAGGCATAGCATTGAGCTCTTAATAGAGCAAGCAATCTGCCTCAGTGTAACACTTCAAAAATAGAACTAATAAATCCTGTGTAGAAGAGATAGGAGATATAAGCATTCACAAAACCACACATTCATTATTAACACCACAGAGTAGATGGGAACCAGGATATAGGCTCATATATCTAAATCCAAGTTATCCCAAACTCAACACATTAAAATTTCTGGACATTTAAATAAAAATAATAAATAATAATAACAATAAAAAATAAAAAAAAATATTAAAAAAAAAACTCTGTAGAAGGTCAACAGACCATATGCAGGCCAAATATATATAAACATGGACGAGACTTACAAAACAATATATCTGCCATAAAATTCTCTCCACAAATGCATCATATTCCATAAATATCAGAAATCATAATTACTTCTGAAACGATAAGTAATGCCAGATTGGAATCATATAATTGTATTGATGAAGCATATGCCATACATTAACAATTAGTTAGGTGATAGGTACAAAGAAAATTGCAAAAATAACAATACATACGCAAAAGTATACCAACGAAACAAATGTACTAAGACTCAAATTAAACTTCAAACTCTCCCAACACATAACAGACCGAAAAAAAGACCCCAAATTAAACTTCAAAATCGCCGAAAAATCTCGTTCATTTGTACTCCTTGTCTAGGGATTTCGCAAAACCCTAATACTGCTACTAGATTCAATACAGAGAACAAAATGATAATAATAAGGACAAACCTAAATTAGGGAAAGAGATATCCTAAACAATTCGAAGGAATTCAACAAAAAATATCAGAGAAGAGGAGAAATACCGCGGACGAGAGATGAGACGTAACTTTAGCAACGAGCGGCGTACGTCAAGCCAAAGGGGAGGAGAGCGAAGAGCAGCTACGCAGACTGACTTATACGATGAGACGGACTAAGGCACGACCTGTTTTTCTAGAGCACGAGAGAGAGAGAGAGAGAGAGAGAGAAAAGAAGGAATTTAGTCCTTTCAAAAAAAAAAAAAAAAAAAAAAGGGAAGGTAAGTAATTGGATGCTGCAAAAACATTTTACGGTGCTCTGTTATCACCATTTTGTCTATTATTTTCACACACTTTCCAAACCCACAACTTCAATTAAAATTAAAAAATCCACTCAAAAAAAAAATTTAAAATTAAAATTTATGTGTAGATTACAAAGTACCATTAAGTGTTTTTTTCTCTCTTTACCTGTCTCCCCCTAATAAAAAAAGTTAGCACCGCCCCGCTTCAATACCAGAGAGGGGTCTAGGGCCAAGATTTCTCGAGAAATCTCACTAAATGCGCAGTTGCAGATGCAGAGGAGCATCGCGGTGCTATGTTTAGAGCGCTGCGGCACTCTTGAAATGAGCTAAAATTGAGTAGGCAAGTGTTGCAGTGTTGAGTATGTAGCACTATGGTGCTTGCTTTGCTGCCTACAAGATTTGCTCTGGGCGATTGGTAGGTAGCACTACAGTGTCCATGTTTCTGGAAAATTTTGTTCGGGGGAAGCGCTGCCCTTGTTGGTCCCCAAAATTCAATGCTCTGTTTAGAGCACTGCATTGTCCCCGAAAAATGCCTGAGCGCCTTTTTTGTTGTCTATACTCTCTACTGAGCGCCTTTAAGCTACCAATCAATATTACATTGCTCAAATCCTTTAGAGAATTTTTTTGTGCATTTCAATAGCCACAAATCACCATATTTCAATCGCTATACTAGCTCCTTAAAAGGCATCAAAACTCTCCATTTCGGTGCCCAAAAATATACTATATCTTATTTTTTATTTTTTTACAATAAAAATATAAATAACATTAAAATAACACAAATACTTGAGAACTAACAATTATTTAAATTAGAAAATACTTAATATGTGAGTAAAATACACACTTATCACTTCTCTTTCTTTTAGTTTTAGCGTCTGGGCTATCTTAATTTAGTATTAAGACTTTTAAATTTAATAGGTTATTGTTGGCAGGGATGAACTCTATTTGTGATTTGGCTAGTGGGACTAAAAGAACATCATGTTTTTTGCAGTAAAGTGTTTTTTTTTTTCGAAAAGGTGCAATAAAGTGTTTTTGGGTTTTATGTTTTAGCTCTATTAGATCTAATTTTAAATTGAGAAACCGACGGGGTAAAGCATTTTAGTATCGAATATGAGATAAAAATTGTTTATATTAACAACGATTCATGTTTTCACAAATAAGAGGAGAAAATTGATGTGTTTAAGAAAAAGAGTGTGAAGGGGTTGTTTCCTTTTTAGTTGTCTAGGCAGATATGTGTAAACAGATTAAAAGGGAGGAAAAAAAAAAAAAAGATAACAGATTGAAAAAAAGAACATACTTATAAACTAAAATGTAATTTTGCTTGTCGTGCTTTTGGTAATAAAAAAATTAACTAAAAAGATGTGTGTAGAGAGTAGGCAGAGGGTGGTAATAGACGCGCCCAACATTTTAATTCGACTCCAATGCTTAAATTAATAATGCTCTTTTACTAAAATGTCCCCGAAAAATATTTCTACAACATTTTGAGAATCAAATTTAATTACAATGAGTATAATTAAAAAAAGTTTTTATTACTAAAATGATATAAAAATCTAAATGAACATAAACATATTCTTTTTCTATCAACATAAATTTTGAGAATCAAATTTAATTACAATGAGTATAATTAAAAAAAGTTTTTATTACTAAAATGATATAAAAATCTAAATGAACATAAACATATTCTTTTTCTATCAACATAAATATATTAATAAACGTAAAATAATCTAAATCAAAATAATAACAAATTAACCGAAATTAATATCATTGTATAAACAAATCACAGTCACAAATATCAATTCCCAATATCCATAAATAAATTACAATCACAAATATGAATTCCCAATAAACAACACATAAATAAAACTAACCATAATAGTCCAAACAAGTATTAGTAAAAATTCAAAAAAGTACTTACCTCAAGATCTTGAAAACCTATAGTCCAAATGCTCCAATTTCTTCAAAGCTAAAAATTTTAAAATAGTACAAAATTTACAAAAATTTAAGTTAAAATAAACTAAAATAAATAAAAAGAAACTAAAATAAAGTTATTATATACAAATACATATATATAAGAGGGAATAAAGTTATTATATACAGATACATAACTATAAGGAGGGGCGGAGTGGAAGGAAGGGCAACAGAGAAGGTGTGGAAAGGGCGGCGACATGGAGCTAGAGGGAGAAAAAGATGGAGAAAGAAAGAGATAAATAGATTTAGAGAGCGGAGAGAGAAAGAAATAGATATGAAAAGAGATCTATAGAAAAAGAGAGAGAAAGAGATAAAGGGGGGATAAGGGTTTGGATAAAAAAAAACAAGATATGAGTAGGAAGAAGAGAAACTTGGGGAAAATGAAAAATTAGGAGAAAGGAGGGTCATCACCATTCTATAAGGTTCTAGAGATATCGCCCTAATAGGTAACAGTGTCATCCTAATAGATGGGACGATAATTTTTTGAGCTGGACGAAAAATGTTGCGCAAACTTTCAAATTTTTGTCGAACACCTATTAGGGCGAGATTTATATCTATTGGGGCGATAAATATAAAGTCAAAATTTTAATTCTCTGAAAATTTGGGTAATACAAACAATACCGTGCAAATTTTCAAATTTTCATGTGGCACCTATTGGAGGGACATATGTACCCATTGGGGCGACATAATATAAAGAAAAATTTTTAATTTCTCTAGAAATTTGGGCAGTATAAATAAAGCCGCACAAATTTTCAAATTTTCTTGAGTACCTATTGGGTTGACATACACACCTATTAAGGTGACAAATATTGCCCTAACAGATATAAAGTCAAAATTTTAATTTTTTCGAACATTTGGGCGGTAAAACAATATGCAAATTTTCATGAGTTGTCCCTATAAATGATAATATTATTTGCATATATAATTACTATTTATTTTTTGTATTATGAAAAAAAAATATATACCTATTTGGACGATAGTTGTCGCCCTAATAGCTTTCATAGTGTTTTTTTTTTTTTTTTTTAGCACGATTAAATCGCGCCGAAAATTCTTGCCACTCAAAATACCTGTTGTCTCAATAAATCGCTATTGGGACGATAGTTGTCACCCGAATGGAATTTTTGTTTTTTATTTTTTTTTTTGGGTTTGACTGGACCTCTATTGAGACGACATTCCTCAATCGAACTTTGTTTGGATGACATATATGTCACTCCAATAGATGTATCCCTAGTCGACAACCTTTCTTATAGTATATAGTCGAAATTTTAGGATTATTTTTTATGATTTTCGATCATTTCCAATAAAACGGATATTTTTTGATAATGTTTTATGAAAGTAGTAATAGTCGAAAGTTTTCGATGATATTCAATGATCTTGAAGTTTTTGGATCAATACAATGTTAATAGAGGTGGTTCGGGGACTTTGGACTTGTAATTTCAAGCTCCAATAAATTTGATAATTAATTAAACTCTTTAATTAAATTATCGAATTTATTAGTTCC
>JXTC01000147.1:398866-420953 GCA_002914845.1 Trema orientale
TAAAGCAAATGAGACATATCCCTTAATCCCATCCCTTCTGTGTGTCTCTCAAAAGTCTTAGCAGGCAATGTCTTAGTGAACGGGTCAGCAAGGTTGTTTTCTGATGGTATCTTCATATCCGATACCTCTTGCTTCTTCACGAAGTCTCTAATCACGTGATACTTGGGATATATATGCTTGGATCTTTTGTGGCTTCTTGGTTCTTTTTAATTTGTCACTGCACCACTGTTATCACAGAACAATGTGAGCGGTTTATCCATATCTAAAACTATTTCCAAATTACTCAAGAACTTACGGAGCCAAACTGCTTTCTCCGCTGCTTCTGAAGCACCTACATATTCAGCTTCCATAGTTGAATCAGCAATACAATCTTGTTTTATGCTTCTCCAAACTATAACTCCACCACCAAGAGGAAAAACTGACCCAGATGTAGATTTTCTACTGTCTATATCAGACTGGAAATCAAAATCAGTATATCCAACAGGAATCAAATCCCTACCAGAGTATACTAGCATATAGTTTCTCGTTCTTCGAAGATACTTGAGAATGTGTTTCACAGCTATCCAGTGATCTAATCCTGGGTTAGATAGAAACTGATTGACTATTCCTACAGAGTAGCAAATGTCAGGCCTAGTGCATAGCATTGCATACATAAGGCTTCCAATTGCTGATGCATAAGGAATTCATCCCATGTCTTCTTACTCTTGAGGTGTCTTAGGACACTGCTCCTTAGAAAGGTGAATTCCATGTCAAGAAGGCAATTGTCCTCTCTTGAAGTTTTGCATCGCAAATCTAACAAGCACTTCGTCAATGTACGATACTTAAGACAGAGCTAATAGTTTGTTCTGGTGATCACGTATAAGTTGGATCCCAAGAATATAACTTGCCTCTCCCAAATCTTTCATTTGGAATTGGTTAGCTACGTTTGATAATATTTCCACATTGTTTCCAATTAGGAGAATGTTATCAACATAGAGAACTAAGAAAACCACTCTTTGATCTTTAATATACTTATAAACACAAGGTTCATCAGGATTCTGATCAAAACCATAAGATTTTATAGCTTCATCAAACCTTATGTTCCAAGATCTTGAAGCTTGCCTAAGTCCATAAATGGACCGTTGCAGCTTGTAGACTTTTTGCTTTTGCCCTTTGGTAACAAAACCTTCTGGTTGAATCATATAAATGGTTTTGTCAAGATAACCATTAAGAAAAGCTGTCTTGATATCCATTTACCATATTTCATAATCGAAAAATGCACTATGGATAAAAGAATGCGAATGGACTTTAACATGGCTACTGGCAAAAAAGTCTCTTCATAGTCGACTCCTTCCTTTTGGGTATAACCCTTTGCCACTAGCCTTGCTTTGAAAGTCTCCACTTTTCTATTCACTCCTCTTTTTCGTTTGTAGATCCACTTATAATCAATGGGTCTTACCTCATCAGGAAGGTCTACAAGTTTCCATACTGAGTTAGAATATATTGATTCTATCTCGAGGTTCATAGCCTCTTGCCATTTCTCTTTATCAGGATCAGTTATTGCCATCTTATATGTCAATGGATCATCTTTGCCATCATCAGATATAACTATTTGAGCTTCTCCAATTTCTCTATAGCGAGCTGATGGTCTTATCACCCTCCTACTATGTCGAGGTGGCAAAGTGTCCTGATTTAGAGAGGTGGTTTCCTTTTCTTGTTCGGCAACAATTGTCGGTTGTGGTCTGTTCTCATCAAAAAGTAACTCTTCTATGACAACTTTGCTACGAGGTTTATAGTTTGTCATATAGTTGGTTTCAAGAAAAATAGCATTTGTCGATACAAATACTTTCTTATCTTGAGGACTATAAAATAGACCTCCCATAACCCACAAATATGCATAATTCTACGCGAGGTTCCAGTTTTCCAGTCTTCCCTTTCAGCACGTGTGCTGGACATCCCCATATACGTATATGTCATAAACTAGGATTTTGACCATTCCATAACTCTAGAGGTGTCTTTGGTACTGACTTAGAAGGTATCATGTTCAGAATATATACAGCAGTTTGTAATGCATAACTCCAAAATGAGTTGGGTAAAGTAGAATAACTAAGCATGGATCTTACCATGTCTAGTAATGTTCGATTTCTCCTTTCTGTAACACAGTTTTGTTATGGTGTACCCAGTACTGTTAGTTGGGATATAATTCTATGTTCAACAAGGTAAACATTGAATTCATCATCAAGGTATTCACCTTCTCGGTCTGATCAAAGAGATTTTATTGACTTACCTAACTACTTTTCAGCTTCTGCTTGGAACTCTTTAAACTTTCCAAAAGTTTCAGATTTCCTATGCATTAGGTAAATATAATCATATCTTGAATAGTCATCAATGAATGTTACAAAATATTCGTAACTCCCTCTTGCTTGTACATTCAATGGACTGCAAACATCGGAATGTATTAATTGAAGAGGTTCAGTGACTCTTTGACCTTTTGCAGAAGACGGTCTTTTGGTCGTTTTATCTTCAAGATAGGATTCACAGACTGGTAGAGTACCAACAGTTAGCTCTCTTAAAGGACCATCTTTTACCAGTCTGTTAATTCTGTCAAGGTTAATGTGACCCAGTCTAAGATGCCAAAGATATGTGTTATTGTCATGAGAAATCTTTTGTTTTTTAGCTTTAGGTTTTTCAACTCTAAACATTTCAGTATTCAGCAGTGAGTTAACAGTAGGTCTTAACATATAAAGCCCATCATTTAAAAATCCAGAACAAATATTTAAGCCATTTCTAGAAATAATAACGGAATTATTATCAAATGAGACAGAGTAATATTGTTCGTATAATCTGGAAATAGAAATCAAATTCCTCTTAAAACCAGAAATAAAATAAACATTGTTCAAAACAAGAAATTTATTATTATTGAAATCTTAACGGACTTCTCCCATTATTGAAGCTGAGATCAAAGCTCCAATACCCACTCTCATAGTAAAGTACCCATCAGAAAGTTCGCGTGAAGAACTAAGCATCTGCAAAGAAGTACAAATATGGTTAGTCGCTCTCGAATCTACTATCCAGGGTGACGAATCATTTTCAACTAAATAAGATTCGATGACAAGTAAATCACATTTACTTTTCTTTTTGTTTTCTTTGAGCTCCTCGAGATACTTTGTACAGTTTCTCTTCCAATGCCCATCTACACCACAATGGAAATATTTCCCTTTGGGCTTCTTTTCTTTAGAGCTCTTGTTCTTGTTGTTGCTGTTGTTCTTCTTTTTCTTCTTTCCACCACTATTGTTCTGACCCTTTTCTTTTGTTTGCCTTTTCCTCTTCTTGTCCTTACTTGAAGAGGGTCCAGCTTTAGCAATGTTCCCTTCTGCAACTTTTGTCTCTGGCTCCTTTCTTTTTGAGATAGACTCAAAAGTTTGGAGCTCATTGAGGAGCTCAGTTTAGTTGTAAGAGAGTTTGTTCATAAAATAATTACTCTTAAACTGAAGGAAATCATTGGAAAAGGTTTCAAGAATCATGCCTACCTGTGTAGCCTCATCAATGGTCGCACCATGGAGTTCAGCTTCGTTGATGTGGCTAATCATCTTGAGAACATGCTCATGAACAGACAAGCCAACTTTTATTTTAGCATTCATAATAGCCTTCACAACCTCATGACGAGACTGGTTAGAAGGGCGCCCAAACATCTATTGTAGAGACTCCATTATCTCAAATGCAGTCTCCATTGGTTCGTGCTTAGTTCTAAGCACTTCAGACATTCCTACTAGCAAGTAGTAGCAGACTTTGGAGTTGGTATTAATCTATTTATCATATGTCTCTCGTACAGCTCGAGTGGCATTAGCAGCAGGTTGTTCAGGACATTCCTCGGTTAGGACAAATTTGTTGTTCTCACAGACAAGGACTATATTCATGTTACTCTTCCACTTATTAAGTTCTCTCCGGTTAATTTTTCAGTTGTAAGTAACGTGGTGATGGGATTCGACATAATTGCTGAAAATAAATAATTGACTTTAAATATTTACTAAAATATCATCAAACATAAATTTGGTATAGTATAAATGATGCATGATGTATATGTAAATAAAAATAACTAATACCACGATTGAACAACCAACACAAAAATGTACCGCCGTAGGGTAGGTCACATTTTTACTAATTAAACCGAGACTTTCTCAATTAATAAATGTTAATCAAAATATCTCATATTTTCCACATTTATTAATTACCGTTTTATTTGGTCAAGATATAATTAACACATTTAATTATACCTTTATAAGTGTGACCTACCGTTTTAGATTTCATGGACTTAACTCAAAAAATGCCGCCGTAGGGTAGGTCAATTTTGAAATGCATCTTGAAATCCTATCTTAAAGAAGTCAACCTTGTTATTGATTTAAAATGGACACCCTCCGTAGGGAGGACGAAATCTAAGCGTTACGAGGCGCCTCTTAAATCTCACGGTGTTGTACTAACAGTAGAGACCAAAGGTTATATTGTCAAATTACCTGCTCCCACTCATTATTTTAAATATATATAAGTATATATTGTTATTATTAAATCTAACAACTTAGATTTATTAAATCCCAGAGAAATCTAAACAATTCAATTTCTAGGATATTATAGAATCAAATCCTATTTTAATAAATTACCAGATTTTCTAAAATATTAATTTATTATTAAATTACTATGCTACCCTATATAAACTATTATATAAAAAATAGCATAGTTATTAAAAAAAATGTGATATTACCAAGTTTTAACTAATTTAAAATTAATTCACATTATGCATTCAAGATTATGCAAATTCCAAAAAAAATGCTAATCTTAAAAAAAAAAATTAATCTAATTATTTTCTCAATGTGCATAATAAAGACTTTTATTCTATTAAAATAATTTTATGAATAAAAATATATGCACATGTATGCATGATATCAAAATATTGAGTAGGTATTTTTTTTTATTCTAGATGACATGTTATATACATGATTATAATATATAATTATCAATCATAAAAAAAAAATAAAAATAAAATGAGATCTAGGCTGGGTTGCATTAGATATTATGTATCCAAGAAAAAAATATATACATACTACTAAAAATTAAGAAAAACCTAGAACTAGACTACAATAGATCTAGTCCTTGAAAATTTCTTCATCTGGTAGTGTTAGCCGCCATGTGATGGAACCTTGCTGTGGTAGGGTTGGCACACGGGCTGTGGGCCAGGGTGGTGATTCTAGTTTTCTTAGTTCTCCTCCTTAGATCTCCATCAAAAGATTACTATATATGCAAATCCTACCCTTACTAGAAGGGTTTACATTGATTTTGATCTAATAAAAATAAATAAATAAATAAAGATCCAATGCAACCATGTAATTAACGACCTATTTCTCTTAAACTATACATTCATCTCATGTAACAAAAATTATCACATATCAATATGCAATAAAATGCCTACTAACATGACATACATATAAGAACATGATTATAATAATCATGTTTATTAAAACAACGAAGTCCTCATAAAATAACCATGACTCTGGTACTATTTGAAGGAACCATTATATGGTGTAGTGGAATGTGGTGTGTGTGACAATCGAAATTTTACACACACAAGAGAGAGCTTAGGATCAATATAGCTTTGTTGTTTTAATACATAGAATAAAAAAAAATAGTTTTAAAAGAAAAGTAAGAACACTCTAACCTTTCTATATTAGAAGTTCTTCAGTTGATGATGAGGTTGTACTCTACACAGCTATGAGACCACGATCTTCCTCACCAAGCCTCCATACCAAAGAACTAGAGAGTCGGCTCTTTATAATCACAATCTTATTGTTTTCACACACTTTTAGAATTCTTGCTATAGGTCTCAACACACGAGACACCAAGAGGATGGAGACAAGAGAAAATATAAAACCACACGTTAAAAGAAAAAGAGAGCTTTCTCAAAAAAAAAAAAAAAAAATTTACGTTACACACTCTCTCTACCAAAAAAATTGAGTCTCTATAAATCTCCTTTTAATGTGTAACTTATAAAAAAACTTTCCTAATTTTCTCAAATTATTTATACGCATAACTCTATTTTTCTAAATTGATAAATTAGCAAATTAATGCCATATCATCTTAAATAGGAAAAATAGTTTTAATTATTAAAGACATTATCAAAAAAAATAGATAAGAGAAAGAAGGAAACTAAATAACACGTAGCAATGCAAAACACGGCTAGGTATTGTAAGTTTCTTATTTTTTTTTCAACCCTTTAACGTGTAAAAGAATTTCCAATTAGGTTTTAAACAATTTAAAACCATGTGATAGACAACATATTTTATAAATAGGAAAATAAAATCCCTTGATATTAGGATAGCTTTTACACGCATATGATATTTATTTTTAACGTGTATAAGGTTTCCTATTAAGGTGAAATACCTCTCTTAATTCCTCTTTAGATTTATCTATTTAATTATATAATTAATTCCATATATTTTTTAAATTTAGAAAAACAAAATAACCATATCAATTTGATCAAACATGTATAAGAGAAAAAATACATGCTATTTTTGTCTTATGAATAACGTATAAGTCTTGACAAGCTAAGGCTTTGGAAAAAAAATTCCTATTTTGCTTTATCCAAATATTCAAATAATCAAATTATAAAATAATAGAATTAATTTATTTGGTAAATCATAATTCCCCAAATAGAAAACAAAAGAAAAAAATAATCACATTACTTTTCTTATGTTTATACGTGTAACATAGAAAAAAAAATCTTTGTATTATACGCTTAATGTTTGTTATTTATTAAATAATCCTACTATTTAAAAAATAACAAAAAAATCAAATAAATAAAAAAATAATAATATTTATTATTTATAATAATGTGACACATAAAACAATTAAATGTGTAACATTAATTCTAGTGTGACATAATGAATTTAAAATTCAATAATTCTAAATTAATTATTAATACAAGAAAGTGACTATAAAATATGTTCAATACAGTATTAATAAAAGTAGTTCGGGGACCTTGGACTTGTAATTTCAAGCTCCAATAAATTTGATAATTAATTTAACTCTTTAATTAAATTATCGAATTTATTTATTTCGGTGTTACTCCACTAAAAAACTATAACTACACTCTTGAGAGTTACAGTATAAATTACTCAAAGCAATTATAAAATTTGTCCATTGATTTAATCATTACATACAGATCAATCTTCTATAAATGATTCATAAATAGAGTTAGGTTCGTAATATGTTATCCTCTCTAATTATTTCTTTATCCTTGAGTTCCCATGATTTTCTAATGAACAAAAAATTCATGATCAAATCATGAATTGAGCGCTCTATCGTTCAAGTACCAAATCGTTACTCAAGGGAATCATTTTTCTAACTTCTGTTAGGAAGGAATGGATTCTATATTGTTAATTAATATTTCCAGTTATCTATATTACCATGTCTCCAACACACAAGGATTTAGTCTGGTATAAACACATATGTTACCGAATACATCAAGAGACCTAAAAGTATAAACCGGAGTCTATTAATCACTCAGGATTAAGATAGTTCCATATATGATTATCAGTTGATAAATTTGAATATTCTATTCTGTAACGGATATTATCAGATATTCAAATTTATATAGTCCAGTCCTATATAATCTCATTATATAAAGTACCTCCATTTAATGTCGCTACATAAACAGTCCAGATAAGATTGTTCCATTCTCAATGGTAATGAACCTCACTAGTAATTTTTTTTATAATTAAAGATCCCAACTTTAATAATTAATTACGGACTAGTTTAGATTATATCCCTTAAACTTAATCCTCTTGTATATACAATTTTTATTCATACTAAGTTTAAGGTTATATTTATAATCAAGAAATTTTCATGATATTTATAAATTTTTTCATAAATAATATATGCAAGAAAATAGAACAAAATCAACTATATTTATTTAATAGCAAATCATTGTTTACATTTTGCTCTTAGGGCAAAAACACTAACATATCCAATCTTTGCCTAGTTATATGAGAAAAGGACATAGATAGGACTAGGTTAGGGTCATGTATTCTTTTTTAGAGCTATAATGATATAGTGATCTTTTCAGGACTAAAAATGAGGACTAGGTAGAGAAAGGAAAAAAAAAAAAAAACAGTTTCCAAACTTGCCTTTAGCCAAAAATGAAAATAGTAGGTGGAGTATTAAATGTTCCTCTCTCTCTCTCTCTCTCTCTCTCTCTCTCTCTCTCTCTTTCTCTACAATCTGTCATCTTTTTTCCTCTCTTTCTTTTGTATTCTTGTTCCCTCTCTTTCTCTCACTTCTTCTTCTTCTTCTTCTTCGGTTCTCTTTCTAAATATCAAAGCTTTGACTTCTATCTCTAGAGGAACATAAAATTTCCAAACTATGAACTCCTCTCTCTCTCTACAATCTGTCACCTTTTTTCCTCTCTTTCTTTTGCATTCTTGTTCCCTCTGTTTCTCTCACTTCTTCTTTTTCTTCTTCTTCTTCTTTTTCTTTGGTTCTCTTTCCAAATATCGAAGCTTTGACTTCTATATCTAGAAGAATATGAAATTTCCAAACCATGAACCCGATTAACCTCTCCATCTCTATATCTCATTTCATTTCATTTCGTTCTCTCTCTCTCTCTCTCTTCTAGTTCATGATTTCTCTCTCCAGCTTTCTTTTTTCTCTCTTTCTTAATAGTTGTGTTTCTTAACAACCATTTTACTATTTTGTAAAAAAACTCAGCTGAAAAAAAGGTTGGGTTATATTGAGGAGTTTTTTAGATTTTGAAGGAAAGTAATGAAGTTTTATTCAAGAATGATTTTTTATGTTTGATAATAAGTGAGTAATGTTTAAAGGAGGACCATATTTATTATGCTAAAATTCTATGTTTTGGTATATTCATACCATCTTCTTAATGTTTGGTCAAGACGAACTTGATATTATGTCAAGATCCTCTTAACCTAGAGTCAATATTATATTGACTACTAGGCTGGTCAATTTAATCGTAACTTGTTTTCAAAATATTTTGACTAGTTCCATATCATTATTATATAATTGTAATCTTGAACTGATTAATTTTTTGAATTTACTTATTTCACATGGTTGGCAAGTATTATTGTATTTGTGAAGTATAATGGTCGTTGGGACGAAAATAATATTTACAGTAATTGTGAAAGCATGGAAGTTTTGTTTCCTAGGTATCTCATCATGTCAAGATTTTCTTGACTAGGGTCACAATATTTTTTATTTAAAAATCGGATGCAATTTTATGTGCTTGTATTTCTCCAAAGTTCGTCAATTAGTTGAAGCTATTGTCAAGAGGTTTTTGACCTTAGGTCAAGTAATACCTGACCTGGACTCAAGTGGTACTTGACACCTTGACTAGGGTCAAGTGGTTTTTGACCTGGAGTCAAGTTGTCCATGACCTAGGGTCAAGTTATCCCCTAATCTACAGTCAAGTTGTTCTTGACCTGGAATAGTTAATAAGGTTTTATCAAATGAATTGAATTTCTCTAAAACATCCATTGAATAGATAAGTTTTGACAAAATGATAATTATATTAATACCAAAAAAACATAAGTAAAAATTGGATATTGTTCAAGAACAACAAAAAAAGAAAAAAAAAAAAGTAATTGTCTGAACCACAACCAAAATAAAACATTATTTTTGCTTGCCTAAATTGAGTCACTTATATTGTTTAGTTTCGACATAGTCCTTATATTTCTATAATCCATGATAATACAACTCGTACTTTAGCTTATGACGGAACTGTGCCATCCTTTCGGAAGTGACATTGGCAACTAGCTTGTCGGACATCAGGAAATCAGCATACTTGATGACAAATGTATCATAGTCCTCACTGAATAATAGCAAAATATCAAGTTAAATAAAGTAATAACATCAAGTGAGGGTCAAGTGAGACTTAACCCAAGGTCAAGTGATACATGACCCTAGATCAAAAGCTACTTGACCCTAGGTCAAGAACTTCCTGGCCCAAGGTCAAGGAGCACTTAACCTAAAATTAAAAAATAAAACTCAATTTAACGTAATCATTTACTAACTCATTAGTCTGTTGTAGATTATTCTCATAGAGGTGGACTAAAAATGGCTTACCCTTTTGCAATATCTAGAATAACATCAAATACACCAATGATACCAAGAAGATGGGACAAATATTTTACCATCATAGAACACTTCTTCTCAATCAACTCATTATGTGAAGGCTTTTCCTTAAATGAATCATAAACCATAATAGATCTCAGAGAAATATCAACCACAAGCAAGAATTAACAAGAGGTCAAGAGCTTATTGACCTCAACCAGAGAAATTCAAATAAAATAGGAGGTCAAGAAACTTTTGACTCATAGTCAAGGGCTTCTTAACCTGAAGGTTAAGGAGCTATTGGCGTGATGCCAAGAAGCAATTAAAGTGAGTCAAGAAAATCTTGACTAGGGTCGAGAAATACTTGGCTCGGGTCAGAAACTTCTTGACCTTAGGTCAGGACATTCTTGACTCTATCAAAAGATTTAACGTCTAAAACATTCAGTCTATTGCAACCATTAACAAACCCAAAACAAGTCAATATTTGTACTTCAATGAAAACTAATAAACATGCACACCAAACAAGCATCCATACTAATGACAAATCCCATAAATGGGTTAAATTTCATCAAAATCATACACCATACCAAAAATTATATCAGCTAATGAAGTCAAGATAAGTTTTTTCCTAACACATAATCTCAGAAAATAAGGATCTTTGCATGAACATAAAAAACCAATCTTTGCTTCCTCTGTAGTAGCTTCAATCCCACTTTTGCCTTGCAGTTACCATTAGTTTTTGCTTTGGGATATTGGGCTTTGCCACACAGACTTAGATGGAAATTTTGCTGCAGACTTAGATAGAGACTTTCTCATCTTTCTAGCCGATTTCATGGCTGTAGTTCTCGTAGAGGACTTCTTACCTTTGTTTGAACGGGTCTTGGACATTGTCGGAGTTTCTGGGTTTCTTGATAATAGAAGAATCTAGAGAAGAGTTTAAATACGAAATTTGGTGTGGGGTTTTAGAGTTTAAGGCAGTTCTCAGTGATTTTTGAATTCAGTTTTAGGTAGTTTTTACTTCCGATTTTCAAAAGGAAGTGGAGAGCTTTAGGGTTTACAAAAAAGTATGTGGGATGGAGTATGTCAAATCTGGGATGAGGTCATGTTAGACCATAGATGGGGCTGGATGAGGGGCATATGAGTCTTTTAATACTTGTGGGCTCTTTTTTTAGTCATAAAAAAACTTATTCAAAAGGTTAGTCCTAAAAAAGACTTATTGAGTCAAACTAGTTCTATCCATGTCCTTTTCTCTAGTTATACTCCAAGCTAACTGCCACTTCGTCACCCAAAGAGGAAAGGACATCAATAGGACTATTTGACATAAATTGGACCTTTTTAAGACTACCATTTGGAATAAGTTTTTAGGTGAATATTTTTTCACCCTCGTGAGATATAAAGGCACACTTTCTTTGTCAAATGATTTTTTTTAAAACAATTTTATCCTCATTAATGATTAGAAAGAAAACACGGAATTAAGGTACCCCATTTCAGTTTTCAAAGGATTGATAAATCATTAAACAATCATTCCAAGTCACTAAAAGAGAAAAGTGAGATATAGATTAAAGCGTACTAAAATAAACATCAATTTCTCAAGATCTTATAATGCATACGATTATTACAATCTTGAGGGTTCTATTGATCTATTGTTCATGTTTTTTTTTTTTGGCCTATGAGTTATTGGATTCGTTTGACTTGGGTTGGGGTCCCAATATTTCCCACCAACTCTTATATAAATATAAGCTAGAATGGCATTCTCCTCTCAAAGTCATGCTTAATACATAGACCTATTTTGGATCATAAGGTTCAAAATTATTGATTAACACCACTGTTTATAATTTTTGGTGTTTCATTATCGAAAAATTTGTATAATCATTATCCCATGTTAATGTTAATGTATTCGAAAAATAAAGAGAGAGGTAACTTTCAAGCCAAAAATTAAACACCAAAAAATAAAGAGAAGAATAGACGGAATAAACATGTGATGTCGCAACTAGTGAGAAAGATTGGAAGAGGTGAGAGAATATAAAAAGAACAAGAAAAAGAAAGGAATAGGGTGTAGTGATTTTTTTAAAACTTTTAATTTTAGATGTATTACTATGTCACATTTAGTCTTTTTGCTATTAAGAAGGGTGTATTTATACCAGGGATGTAAACGGGACGGGGTGGGGCTGGGGAATGCCCCCCACCCCTGTCCCTGTCCCCAGATTTTATCCCCGTCCCTGACCGCGGGGAATCTCTGGCGCGGGGCGGGGCGGGGAATCCCCGCCTAATAAAAAAAATAAATAAAAAAAAACCTTAGTCACATGTCACTCTTAATGATGAAATTTTATTTTATCTCTTCATTCAACATCATAAAGTGATTTTTTTTTTTAAAAAATATCATAGAGTCAAAAAATATATATATCATAGAGATAAAAGCTCTACTCTAATCTTATTAGAACAAAAAACACACAAAACATCAAGAATCAAAAAAAAAAAAAAAAAAGTCCAAAAACTAGAAAAATACCATAATGTAATTTGTGTTACGTTTATATACGTATAATTTTATTTTTGTTATGTTTTTATATATATAATTTTAAAAAAAGGATAATGTAATAAGAATATTGGGGCGGGTTCAGGGTAAGAAATGCCTCCCCCGACCCCGCCCTGATCCCGACTCGGGTATGTTTTTACATACCCGACCCCGACCCTGTTCCCAAATAGTCCTCCCCTCCCCCCCGCCCCGCGGAGACCCGACCCCGCGGGACAAATTGACAACCCTAGTTTACACCAATTATGGGTGTGAATATAGCCCCTGTAGTTTTTTAGGACTTAAAATTGGGTCTTACGTGTTGTAAAATACTAAGATTCCCCCTTTCTCTACTACCAAGATGCCACAAATCTGATATAGCCTATGTCAAAGTCCAATAAAAGAGAAACAATCCCTAAAAATGACCCCCAATTTCTCGGTGTAGATCGTGAAATTCGGCTAAAATCCTCTCTATTACATTTTTAAATCATCTTCTATTCCCCATAAGCATCCTAAAAATATCCATTTTGTTAGTTTTTGAGTGAAAATGGCTAGAACCCATTTGTCCCAAGGTTGCGATAGAGGAAGACAAACAACTTCGAAGAACCCACGCACTTCGTCTCCTTCTAAGTTGCCATCAAAATCACCATTCCGATGGCTTCAATGAAGAGCCCAATCAACACACTCCTAATTTGAAAAGCAAGTATAACAACCAAGATGTAAGTCTGTGGAAAAATAACGGTAAATGACAGAATTTTAGATAAATAATACCCAAATTTAGAGTGGTTCAGCCAGGAGTAATTTGGTCTGCATCTACTATAGAGAGAAAGAGAGTATTACTATCTCTTATTTTCTTGTTCTTTATATGTCATTTCCCCTTCCATTTATAGATGAAGAAGATGGATTATTTGCACCAAGTAGGATTTTTTGGAGGGAAATGAGTTCTCCAATATACCTAATCTTCATAGGGTTAGGTGAAAATCTTGAAAATTGTTATTGAATTTGCTCTTTCTACTTTTATTCCGCAATTTCCGAGTAGTGATTTCTTCGCAATAGCTCGCGTATGTTTTCAGATTTCATCTCCTCGAATCTGTTAACTGCATGCAGATGAGGTTGCGTTGAGGTGTTTGATCGCTTGATTATATAAGTCAAATATTTTTTGCTTATTGATTAAGGTCACACATAAGTTGAGTAGGCGAGCTTTGTTATTTTTGACTTTGACCAAATATTTGTATGTGTCTTCAGATCACACAACAATTGCCCCTAAGCTCTATTATTTCTTTGGGTGCTTTTGTCGGATGCGTGCAATCATACGTAGTCATAAAACGATTTGTTTTCTGAAGAGTCGCATCTTTTAAGTGCTCGGATTTTTTCAGAATGCGAACACATGTTGAGAAGTTCTAGAGAGTGGGTGAAACTCGAAGTAATGTTTCCTTTTTTCAAGGAAAGCATTGCCAATGGTGATGTCACACGTCGATTCAGATTTGAGTGCCTTTTCGTTTTTTGAGATTTCATTTTGAAAATCAAATCTTTCCGCCATTAATTCTTTCCATCAATGGCTCAAATTTATCGAAATCTCGAGCATAGAGGAGGAAGCTTATCATTTTCTTTATCTCTTTTCCTCCATTTCTTTGCAGCTTCTGAAAATCTCAAGAAACAAAAACTCCAAAAGCTTTTCAAGTTTGACCTTGCGGTGATCCTTAGTCTTCAGCTTTCGATTTCTTGGCAAGGAGGCTTCTTCAAACCAAATCTTCATTTTCGACGAATCCGAGTACTACAAAGGTTGGTTCTCTTCTTCTCCTTCTTGGGTTTTTCATATTTTCTTAGAAATCTTGTTATTTAGGGTGCCTTTTTACTATGAATAAGCCAATTATGAACATTTAAGGACATTAGAGATTTGTAGGCGTAGAATTTATTACCAATAGCTTCATTTGTTCTTGAATCTTTGCTCTGTTGAATATGAATACCTCACTCTATAAATTTGAACTTGGTTAACAGATCGCACCAGAAATTCAAACATGCTCAGACTTAGAACTTTGAACACTACTAGATCTTCTCTTGGTTAGATCATTTCATAGATCTTGTTAGGGAAGCCATAAGTTTGTATGATTTCTAAGTCTTGTCATTTAAACCGACTTATTATGTTTTTAGATCAATGGTTTCTCTTCTTGCTTTATGATGAGATTTATTTGAGCTCGTACATATTAGGCATATCTGTAAGAATAGAGAACCAAGTATACCTGTATCCAGGTTACACTTATGTTAGTATAAAAAACAATTGAAGATAGTCACTTTTACCTTAGTAGGATTTGGGCTTGCAGAGGTTATGAACCTTCCCATTTTTCAAATGTCTAGTAGTGAAAACCATAGAGAGAGGAATGCATTCTCTAGTGACTCAGAGGCGAGCTCGAGTTCTCCAACTGGCTAGCTCAGCTGGTCTTAGGCTCAATGGGAGATGCGTGAGTTATGGAGGATCAGGGGATCAAGCCTTTGTAGCTGAAAATGGTTCTAGCACTAAGCAAAAAAATAAATAAATAAAAAAGAGGTGAGCTCAAGTTCAATAGATCTGCACGAATATGTCGCAGTTGAAAAACCCGACATCGAAATCATAGGTGCTAGGAGAGTTAGTCCTTGCTAGGAGAGCTATTTCTCGCATGTTAGACCTCCCAAAGGAGTTACGACCTCGTTTAATTAGGGATGCACCTGCCTATTTGTTTGGTCATCAGTATGTCAAAGACAATTGGTTATGTGACGATGAATAGACCAACTGCTCGTGCAAGAAGATTCATAAGCTTAAGGATTAGTACAAGATTGATCTGAAGATTCTTCTTCCAACCAAATTCAATCGACCTCACAAATCTCCTAGCGAGTACGCTTCATTCTTAGAGGCTCTATTGTGATATAGAGTGCACTTTCTTTTCCACTTGTACATAAAATCCATCGTAGATTATTATGGGGTAGTGTCATTTCAGCTCACCCTAAACACTTATACGCATATGGTAGACTTGTACATACTTTACCATAGACATAGCTTAGGAGTCTCAACTCAGAAAGAGTTCGCATAGTTTTACTACGTCAAATTGAACCCCATCTGACGTAGGATTTTACTATGCAAGCAAGTGGACTGGTCAAGCTATCAAGACCATCTAGGATGTTCGGAGTAATATGGGGAAGTGGAAGGAGGATCTCTTCTACTTTGAATATCCTGATAATGGCTTTTTGCAATATCCTGATAGTTTTTTAATATCATCACATATTACTCTTGTTTTTAATTTGAGCACTATTATCGATCATTTTTTTTTTGCATCAAATTGGGAGCGACTTAGGCTGAATCAAGGGCATCTCAAACGAGTATATAAAATTAATAGATTAGCAGATGAGGAGTCTGATTAGAAGACAATCTGCATATTTTTGAGCTTAGTAGCCAGTGGGCTATTTCCTGAACGTGCAAGCCTGCTCTGTTCTACCAATTGCCCTTAAGTTGCACCTAGCCCGAAGAAATGGAAGACACCATCTTCATCAGCATCCAACTTAAAAAGGAAGCGAGCTCCAGTGGCTTCAAAGAAGGGGAAAAAAGCGACCGCTCCTGCTGAAGAAGGTATACTCGATTTTATTTAATGCATCTAAATGAAATTACTTGTTGTTTAACTTTGTTGTTTTTGCAGGCATGTCTCCTTGTTCAGCAACATGTGAGTTCCACCCTACATGGTCTCTGCTTCGTCAAAAGGCGCCTGCAAGCTCTTCGAAGACTCTAGCAAGTCCTACTCTAACCAAGGACAACAAAAAAATGGTAGTGCTTGCGAAAAAGAGGAAAAAGGTTAAGGATCAACCTCCTCCAAGCGAGCCCGCTCCTAAACCTTTCTCTTCCGCAAGCTCTCCGTAAGCTAAGAGGTAGCTTAAAAAGCAGCCAGTGTCTGAATCTTCAAAGAACCCTCTGGACCCACTAGAGTGAACTGATGAGATTGTTGAGATCCTCAACCAGCTCCTAGAAAAGGTCGCACTATCTACAGTCTTCATCAACAAGTTCATTGCTGATGAGGACTAGGATAAAATATAGTTGCTCAAGCCCTTTCAGTCCTTCAAATCAACAACGAGGATGCTACCTAATGTAAGTGATCGCCTTTCTTTCTTCTCTATTTTTTTCAAATGGTGGTAACGATTGTTTTTTATTTTTTTTTAGACTAATGCAAGGGCCATTAACACCTACGATAACATCCTCAACTACATGAAGGAGAGCGAGAACAGTTTGAGCGACCTGCAGAGTGTCGAGTACAGGAAGCAGTAGAGCTCGTACACCTCGGAGAAGAAGGAGCTCGAGGAGGAGAAAAAGAAGCTCGAGGAGAGGGTGACTACTATGGTCAGAGAGAAGGTCGCTCTTGAGGACCAAGTCAAGACTTTGGGTGATGAGAAGAACACCCCCGCAGAAGAAAAGAGGAGGCTTGAACAGACGATCTCCGGGCACACAAATGCCCTTATTGAAGCAAGACATAATGACGTGTAGGAATTCAAGATGAACGAAACTCCTGGAGCTCGAAGGCAAAGCTACTGCTTTGGTAATTTCATCGACTGCCTATACCATATACTGCGAGCATTTAAAGTTTGACTTTGTTATGTAAAATATGAACGCAAGTGCACGTATCGCTAACAAGTAATAAAGTAGTGAATATGAGTATCGTCCCACGAAGACTGTAGATTTACTAAGTACCGAAATTTAGCTAACCCTAATTTTATTTGAATCAATCGACTGAAGAAAAATTGAATTAAATTAAAACTAAAAATAAAATAAAAGCAATAAAAAAAAAGAGAACGAAAATTAAAAGCGAAAAATAGCACGTGATGTAAATTAATGAAATTAAACCTAGGGCAAATCCCTCCGCTTCCACCACAGATCTCAAAATTTCTTCCAATTACAAAAAATATCACATATGTCGCACCGCGAAGCTTTCGGGCTAGGACAAATAGAATTCGGGTCACGAACTCTAACAGTTCTATTAGCTCCAAAGTGACCACCATAATCGGAAGAATGGCAATGATGAAGTATGTTTGTCATCTCTTCTTCTAGAACGCATTTTCGGATGATCTGATCGGCACAATGCTTGTACAAGAAAGGGTCTTCCCAATAATAATGCTTTACATCAGAAAGAAACTTCTTCTTTTGTTGTCTCGTTTGGTCAGGTGGAAAGACATTACTTGCCAAGTAATTCACGAAGTCTGCAAACCAAGGAGGATTATTGGTGTTGAGGGAAAAGAGCTGCTCATCTGGAAATGTCTATTTAATGGGTGATTCCATATTTTCCTGTTGTTCATAAGGCTCTAAACGAGATAAATGATCTGCTACTAGATTCTCGATACCTTTCTTGTCTCTTATTTCCAGGTCGAATTCTTGCAACAGTAGGACCCAACGAATTAACCTTGGCTTTGCATCTTTCTTTTCAATCAAATACTTGATGGCAGAATGGTCCGTATAGACTATAACTTTAGTACCAATGAAATACGACTGGAATTTGTCAAAAGCAAAAACCTCAGCTAATATTTCTTTCTCAGTGGTGGTATAATTCAACTGGGTATCAGTCAAGATTCGGCTGGCATAGTATATGGCATGAAATATTTTACCTCTCCGTTGACCCAAAACGGCTCCAATGGCATAGTCACTGGCATCACACATTAATTCAAAAGGTAAACTCCAATCAAGCGCTATAATAATAGGAGCCGATACCAATGCAGTTTTCAAAAGTTGGAACGCTTTAAGGCATTCTTCATCGAACTTGAAAGGTATATCCTTTGCAAGAAGATTGCAAAGGGGCTTCGTGATTTTAGAAAAGTCCTTGATGAAGCGCCTATAGAATCCAGCATGGCCCAAGAAACTTCGCACACTCTTTATTGATGTTTGAGGTGGTAACTTTTCAATGGTCTCAATTTTAGCACGATCAACCTCAATGCCCTTCATAGAAACTCGGTGGCCTAGAACTATGCCTTCTTGTACCATAAAATGGCACTTCTCCCAGTTCAAGATCAAGTTGGTCTCCCCATAACGTTGTAATACTAGGGCTAACTTTTCCAAACAAGAGTCAGAGGAAGGACCAAAAACAGAGAAGTCGTCCATGAATACCTCAATGAAACGTTCTGCCATATCTGAGAATATTGCTAACATGCAGCACTGAAAAGTCGCAGGGGCATTGCATAGACCAAATGGAATTCGTCTATAAGCAAATGTTCCATAAGGGCAAGTGAAGGTAGTTTTCTCTTAGTCCTCAGGAGCAATGGCTATTTGATTATACCCAGAGTAGCCATCTAAAAAGCAGTAGAAAGAATACCCAGCTAATCTATCGAGCATCTGGTCAACGAAGGGTAAAGGAAAGTGATCTTTTCTTGTGGCCTTATTGAGCTTTCTGTAATCAATGCATACCCTCCAGCCAGTAACAGTTCTCGTAGGGATCAATTCGTTGTTGTCATTCTGCACCACTGTCATCCCTCCTTTCTTGGGCACAACTTGTACAGGGCTAACCCAGGAACTATCTGATATAGGATAGATAATGCCAGCATCCAAAAACTTCAGTACCTCTGCTAGTACTACCTCCTTCATATTAGGGTTTAATCGTTGTTGATGTTCAATAGAAGGTTTGTAGTTGTCCTCCATCAAAATCTTATGCATACATATAGACGGACTGATTCCCTTAATGTCAGCAATAGTCCACCCCAAAGCAGTTTTATGGTTCCGGAACACACGCAAAAGCTTTTCCTCTTGTTCTTCATTTAAGGATGCAGAAATAATAACTGGAAGTGTAGAGGATTCTCCTAAGAAAGCGTATCGCAGATGAGCTGGTAATGGCTTTAGTTCCAATTCTGGTGGCTTGATTACTGATGGTAGTGGACAAGGAGTCGTGTGTCCCAATTCTTCGAAAGGCTTCTTAATAAAGATTGGTGGTACGGCATCTAACTTTTTTAATATTCCAAGACTTCGGGATTGTCAGAAAAGGGTGCTCTAATAAGACAAGACTCAAGAGGACTAGTTGGTAGGCTTGCTTGAAATACTTCTTTGACGTAACTGTCAGCAATGTCTATTCTCAAACAGCTATCCACTTTATTTGGGTATTTCATCGCCTTGAAAACATTGAAAGTGACTTGTTCTTCTTGTACTCTTAAAATGAGTTGCCCTTTCTGTACATCTATAAGAGTCCTTCCCATTGTACATCTATAAGAGTCCTTCCTATTGCTAAGAATGGTCGACCAAGTATGATCGGAATTTCTTGGTCTTCCTCCATGTCAAGAACTATAAAATCTATAGGGAAGATGAATTTGTCAACTTTCACTAATACATCCTCGATAGTTCCCCTTGGATACTTGATAGATCTGTCTGCCAGTTGTAGGGAGACTGTGGTTGGCTTGGCTTCCCCCAAACCTAACTTCTTGTAAACAGAAAGTGGCATAAGATTTATACTCGCTCCCAAGTCACATAGAGCTTTATCAAAGAATGAATTCCCAATAGTACAGGGAATAGTAAAGCTCCCAGGATCTTTCAGCTTTGGTGGTAATTTCTTCTGCAGGATTGCACTGCACTCCTCAGTAAGTGCTACTGTCTCATACTCCTCCAGCTTTCTCTTGTTGGAAAGGATTTCTTTCATAAACTTTACATAGCTGGGCATCTGTTCTAGGGCATCTGCAAAAGGTATATTGATATACAATTTCTTGAATACATCGAGAAATTTAGAAAATTGCTTATCCAATTTTTGTTTCTGGAACCGTTGAGGATATGGAATTGGGGGAACATAGGGAGGTGGGTTATCTGGGAAGAGCTTCGATTTAGGCTTCTTAATTTCACTAGCAGGCATCATTTCTTGAGTTTGCTCAGAAGATGGCTCAATATTGTCTTCAATTTGGTCATTGGTCTTGTCTCTTACTTTGACAGGATCCTCTAACACTTTGCCACTTCGGAGGGTTACAGCTTTAATGTGCTCTTTTGGATTTGTCTCTCTGTTACTTGGCAAAGCACCCTGTGGTCGTGCGGAGAGCATATTTGAAATCTGACCCATTTGAACTACCAAATTTCTGATAGATGCATCAGTCCTTGCCATATATTGATTTGTATTCTCAGTAAGTTGTGCAAGAGCATCTTCGAAAGAGACTTTATTGGCTTGAGGTTGAGGTTGATATCCCGTTGGTGGTCTTACAGCATTGTCATTGTTTCTCCATGAAAAATTTGGACGGTTGCGCCATCCCTGATTATAAGTATTGGAGTATGGGTTATTCTGCTGTCGGTTAACATTCCCTACAAAGTGTGCTTGCTCAGACTGATCAAAAGAATTACTATCTTGGCAGTTACCACTGGCATGAGGTCCACCACATAAATTACATCTTTCGGGAGTAGGGTGAATAGCATCGAATCGCTTCGTTAATGCGGTAACTTGAGCTGTAAGTGCTGTAAGTGCATCAACTTCATGTATCCCATAAGCCTTCTTAGGTGTAGAGCGTTCAATTGGCCACTAATAAGCATTAGCAGCCATCTCCTCAAGTAATTCATAGGCCGCTTCTTCAGTCTTCCCCATTAGTGAACCTCCAGCTGCTGCATCTACAAGGGTTCTAGTCGAGCCACTTAACCCATTGTAGAAGGTCTGTAACTGTAACCATTTAGGAAGTCCATTATGTGGGCACCATCTCAACATATCTTTATACCTCTCCCAGGCTTCATATAATGACTCTCCATCTTGTTGAGCAAAAGTAGTAATATCATTCTGCATCTTCGCCGTTTTTGCTGGTGGGAAAAATTTGGATAAAAACCGCTGAGCAAGATCATTCCATATAGTGATGGTTCCAGGCGGTAAGGAGTTCAACCAGCTTTTAGCCTTGTCTCGAAGTGAAAACGGGAACAATCTCAGTCTAATGGCATCATCAGTAACACCATTATGTTTGAAAGTCTCGCAGATCTCGAGGAAGGTGGCAATATGAGCATTTGGATCATCAAGGGGAGAGCCGCTAAATTGATTGGCTTGCACCATTTGTATGATAGCTGGCTTGATCTCGAAATTATTGGCTTGTATGGTTGGACGTCTAATCCCCGAGAATGTCTCATTAACCGCAGGCAAAGCATAGTCACGTAATGCCTGGTTATTTATGATCGCTCCTTCTTATCCCCTTGCTAAATCGTTTCCTTGGTCGTCAGCCATAGTATCTTGTTCTAGTCTAGAAGCCTCTCTCTTTTTTTTTTAGTTCTTTCGACACGTACGCTCGATCTCAGAATCAAAAGGAAATAGATCTTCTTTTCCGAACTTTCTCATACACTGGCCTTATTCATCTTGAAAACAAAAGCAGGACACTAATAAAAATAAAATAAAAAATTCAAACTAAAATTAAAGTTGCTTAGTATCGATATTAAAAAAATCAAACAGTCTCCGGCAATGACGCCAAACACTTGTTGTGTAAAATATGAACGCAAATGCACGTATCGCAAACAAGTAATAAAGTAGTGAATATGAGTATCGTCCCACGAAG
>JXTC01000147.1:421303-534605 GCA_002914845.1 Trema orientale
TTTCTCTCTCTAGAATTGTGTATTTTTTTCTCTTCTCCCGTAGTCCTTTTATAGCTGAAAAGAGAGTATTTCCCAATCATTCACGGATTCCAATACTGTATTTTGATTGGTTGTGTGATGTGTCACTTTACAATTTACTCTCTCTTTCTCTCTCTTGCTCCTCTCGTTTCTATTCAAAATCTGATACAAGGGCAATTATCCTATGCGGCACATTTTCATGAGCTTGGCACGAATCTAACTCTTCATAGGTTAAAAGGGAGCTTGACTTTGACTTGCTGACATGGCACTGTCCTGTTGGAGGGAGAAACCAAGTGCACCAGACATGAGATGCACCGGATCAGACACCCAAAAGAATCCTCCACCATTTCTCTTACGCGTGGGCTCCAGCTGTCCCCTTTGTTACCTCCCCCACTCTCAGCCTCTGTGTGTGAAGTGCACTCTCCAATCAAGACCATTAATCTGATTGATCCAACGGCCAAGATTTAATCCGAATTTCTTTTTTTCTCTTCTTTTCTGTTTAACCTAAATCAAATTAAAATTAAATTAAATCAAAAACATAAATCTAGTAAATATCTATTTCAAATTAAATTAACTTAAAATAATTAAATTAAAACACCTAAACCTAATAAAATAATATAAAATTAAACTTAAACTAAAATAAAATAAAACAACTTAAATTACTAAAAATCTAAATTAAAATTACTCTAGGACACACATTTTTAATTAATAAAATAGCACAATTAACTCTATTTTAATAGAGTTATCAGACTTCATCTTCTTGAAGCCAGAGGTGGTTGCTCTCACTGATTCATAGAGAAGAGATGTTGTGGTAGGGAAAGCAGAAGTTGGTGGTACTGAAGAATAGTCATTTTCTTTTTATTTCATGTATTTTGAATATTTTTCTTTATTGTTGAACAATGTTGGCTTGTCCTGACTTATCTTATAATCAATTTTTGCTCATATAATAGGATGCGAGCTATACTAATATATTTTCGATTTCCACACTAGTTCATTGTAAATGAAATTTCTTGTACAGTTGTCGCAAACTTAATTTAATAAGGTCGATCAATCTTGACACGCATGTGATTTAATGAATTCATTTTAACTTGATAAAAAGCTAATAGGATAAGTAAGGCTGTTTCTGAAAATAATAAATGAAAAAGATGCAAGCTAAGTGATTACCCATTATGCTGATCTCGTTTTCAGAAATTCTATGTCAAATATTTTTGTAGCGAGGTTTCAATCAGAACTTTGGACGTTTGATATAGTCGCTTATTGTTCATAGAGAGACATTAGGTTATACGACATGCTGGGTATAAAGTGAGGAGGAAGATTTAGGGATCTTCAAATCTTCAAAATTGGGCTTGAAAATTCTGCTCCTCTTGATCATCAATGTGTTAGACTCTTAGGAAGCAAATAAGAGATTATTGTCCAATAATACTACCCCCTGAGTTTTATGGTTGTGATGCGAACTACCAAAAATCTATTAAATACTGTAGGAATTGAGTAGATCGAACATCGTTTATTGATGAATCATTGAAGTCGAAGTACATTCTGAATGTAGACATGCTATCAATAATAGCAGCGTAGATGTTCTGAATTCCAAAGATGGTCTATCTTATGTCCTCCAATTCGAGCTAGTTTGTAAGTTCCAGGTCGAATTATTGCATCGATTTCATAAGGACCTTCCCAAGTTGGACCAAGCACTCTTGCACCATACTAATTCGAACTAGGCATAACACATCATAGTACGAGATCTCCAACATCGAAATGTCGATTTTTAACTTTTGAGTTATAATATCGAGCTTTTTGTTATTGGTAGGATACGACCCATATAATTGCCATTGCTCGCGCTTTTCTTCCAGTAGGTCAAGTTCGATCCTCATCAGTTCATAATTTTCATCAAGTTCATATGTAGATCTGCGAAGTGAATTTGCTCCTATTTCAACAAGAACCATTGCTTCATACTCATAAGCCAGAGAGAATGGGTTTTTCACCAGTTGTAGTGCAAGCCATTGTGCGGTAAGCCTGAAGAACTTCAGTTAGCATATCAAGCCAAGCTCTTTTGTGGCTTTCCAACTTGGTTTTCAGATTTTGTTTGAGGATTTTGTTAATAGCTTTGACCTGTCCATTAGATTAAGGATGGATTACAGCAGAGAAATTTTTCTTAATGCTAAGGTTGTCGCAGAAATCAAGTAAATTAGTGCAATTGAATTGCTTCTTATTATCTAAAATAATTGTATACAACTCACCATAGTGATAAATGATTGATTTGTATACAAAATCGGTCATTCTATTGATTTGTATACGAAATTGGTCATTCTTTTTGCAATAATTGTGGCAAGTGCTTTAACTCTAGTCCATTTTGTGAAGTAATCAACTATGACTATGGCAAATTTAAGGCCACCTTGAGCTAGAGGTAGCAGTCTAACAATATCGATGCCCCAAACAGTAAATGGCCAAGGAATAGTCATCGATGTAAGTTGGACTAAATGCGATCTTAGCATTGTTGCGAAGCGCTAACATTAATCACATCTTGAAGTGAACTCCATCGTGTCTTTTTTCATCATTGTCTAACAGTATCCTTGTCTGAGGACTTTACTCGCTAGTGCTTATCCCTTGGAGTGGTTTCCACATATTTCTTCATGGATTTCTCACATAATATAGAGTGTTTTTGCATCATCTATGTATAATGATAATGGCGAGCTGAAGCTTCTTACATAGAGCTTTCTAATGTAGATTAAGTAGTGTGTAACTTTCATGCGAAGTCTTCTCGTATTTTCTTTATCTTTTAGGAGGTCACCATTTTGAAGATATTTTGCGATAGATTCCATCCACGAGGGCCTCTGGTCGATTTGCAATGTTGCATACATTTCGATCTTAATAATGGGCTTATCAATGAATTCGACTGACACCACCTTTAAGAGTTTCGTATTTTTTGTTGAGGCTAGCTTTGCTAAAGCATCAACATGGTTGTTCTGACTTCGAGGTATTTGCTTGATCAAAAAAGATAAAAGAAGCCTCTGTGCCTCAAGCAGGTAAGTCGCCACTTTTTTTCCTCGAGCGTGATAGTCTCTAATAATTTGGCATACTACAAGCTATGAATTGCTATATACCTCGATTACTTTGACCTTATTTCTTGTGCGAATTTTAACCCAGCGATTAAGGCTTCATATTCTGCGTCGTTGTTTGAAGCTGGAAGTCTAAAGCGGAGTGCACATCGAATGTTATGTCCTTCGGGACTGATCAAAATTACTCCTGCTCTGGCTCCAATTTCATTCGAGGATCTATCGACATACAGCTTCCATAACTTTAAGGTATCAATTACAGGATCTAGATTCTTATCAATAGGTAGATTAACATCATATATGAATTTGGTGATGAAGTCAGCTAATGCTGACCTTTGATCGCAGTTCTTGGTCCAAAAATGATGTCAAATTGGTTCAATTCAACTGCCCATTTGAGCAGTCAGCCTGAGTCTTCGAGCTTTTGTAGGACCTGCTTAAGAGGAAAGTTGGTAAATACCTCGATAGAATATGTATGGATATATGGTCATAATTAATGAGATGTGATGACTAGTGCTAATGTTACCTTTTCCATTTCAGGATAGTGAGTTTAGGCATCTAGAAAACATTTGCTCACATAATACACTGGTTGTTATACTTTTTCTTCCTTGCGTATTAATGGTGAACTAGTCGCATATTGAGAAGCAACAAGGTACAAGGATAGCTTCCCTCCCTGCTGAGGTTTCGAAAGAAGTAGGGGAGATCCAAGATGCCCTCTTAATTCTTGAAATACATGCTCACATGTTTTGGTCCATTCAAAATTTTGGATCCTTTTAGCACTTCAAAGAATAGTCTGCACTTATCTGTAGTTCAAGGTTGTAGAAAAATAAGATATTAAGACTTAGTGTAAGTTTAGCACCAAAAAGGAGAAATTTTTTGTAGTCATTAACATCCGAAACGAGGTCCGGAGCAACATAGCAGTCGGCTAGAAGTGAAAGGTGATCGACTGCTCGACCTAAAAGTGCTAAAAAGCTCAATTGGACCGAACCGTAAGCACCACGGCACCATAAATGGAGCAACAATGCCACAAGACCAAAAACCTGGTGCTGTAGTTCCAAGTAGTAGGCCACAGCGCCACTGGTCCAGAAATATAGGCACCATGGTGCCTAGAAGGGAGCACTGCATAGCCGCTGGACCAGAAACCTGGGCACCGTGGCGCCTAATAGGGAGTGCCGTAGTGCCTTCCCATATGATCTTCAGTTGGCTTAAGAGCGCCGAGGCGTTAAGCACCCTAGTCAAGGCACTACCCAGCAAATCTCCGCATTTCATCAAGTTTTTAAGAGAAATCTTGGCTCTTGATTGCATCTGAATGGCTGGTCAGATTTTCCTCTATCCTACGTCATTTCGGTCATCCTATAAATACACACTTAAGTCTCCATAGCAAGGTTCGAGTGTTGGAGAGAAGGCATACCTTACAACTAAAAAAGCCTAGAGAGAAAAGTGCTTTAGAGCCGAAATTTGGAGAGGGTGCTTGGGAGAGAATCTTGAAGAATTGAAGGCTTGGAGTTCTACCTCCACAAAAGAGTTTTATCTTCTTCTTTCTCACCCTAATCTCATTTGATTTTTGTATTGTGCTTTAACACAAAATAATATTAAAACAACATAAATGATTGACAATTTACAATTATTTGAACAGGAGAATACTTGATTTGTGAGTAAAACACTTATATGTCTCCTTCTAGGATCTTTGCAGATTCTGTCGAACACACTCCTTATTCGATATGAGTTTATAGTGTTAGCTCGATCATGGTTGTCGAAAACTATTCCTCGAGGTGTTGGGTTGTGACCAATTCCTTCTAAGCTAGAACTTCCAGTTTGAGATCTATTTACCAGATCTACAGCCATGCCTTTTTCCTTAGATATGCGATCTGTACGATGGTTATTTTGAATTACCATATGTTCGTGATCCCCATTGTTAGGTCCAAAAGTTTGGTATTCTAAATGACAAAGTTTTGAGAACTTAAGTTGATAAAAGAGATGGAGATATTGTTACAACATGTCTGAAGTGGTTACAATAAGTTTGAAGTCATTACAACAAGTGTTGTTCTACAACAACCAAAACTTGCATTTTTCTTTATATGGAAACCTTCTAGAATGTGCCTAAACGTGCTTTGTTTCTATATTTGATGATTCTGGTGATAATATTGGTAAAATATAAATGGAATTTCGTGTATAGCGGTTTAGGATATTTTCCTATCAATTTTCAATCAATTCTTTTTATATTTACCATATATATCATTGATTATTTCTTTATTCTTTTGTCCTTGATTGATATCTGATTGCCTCTTATTAATCAATAAATTTGGGTAGGATTCTGAAGTGAATTCATAAGGATTTTTTGTCCTTAATTATTGCTGGACATTTGTTCATCAATTAATTAAGTTTCTATTAGTTAATTGATTCGATTTGCTGAGTTATTGTGATCAGATTTCCTGATCTGTTGCAACAACTCCAGATATTTAAGGAAAGATTGGTTAATTTTCTTAAATCTTGCCATGTGATTGATATTGATTGAGATATGATTTTCTAGGTTAATTATCAATCTTTCGCAGGTTAATTGAAGATTTCCAGCTGGCCAAATCATGTCCAAACTGAATTAAAAGAGCAATCATGAATCTGGACATATTTCTAGTAATTATTCAGAAAGTTGCAACAACTTTCTAGCAGATTACAACATTTATGGAAATATTTTGATTTTGTTATTAATTCTTTCCTTATTTGATTTCAGCCAATTCACACTACAATGGATGATCATGAAGGCTGAAATTCACCTATAAAAGCTCTGCTACTCCAAGGAATTTTGTATGCACTTCATTGAGAAAAATATACTTAGAGAGAGCTTTTATTTGTAAGGCATAGAGCATGTTCTATTGCCATTGTGAGACTTAGAGAGCTTTAGGATTTTCTAGATACTTTGTTTGAGTGCATCTTGTTCTTTAGGAGGAAGAATAATACATCTTCAGGAGGAGACAAATCTAGACCAGTGAAGGGAGTTCACGTGTGAAGGATCAACAAGACGAGGAGAGCTCGCTAAACAAGATTGGTGGAGTTGTTACAACACATTGCGGCAATGAAAAAGAGGGAGTCTTTTATTGCATTAGTCAATTGGTGTTTGTAATTTTTATACTTTATTAATTTTGTAATTTTTATACTTTATTAATTTGTTTAATCTCTGGGCATGGCCCCGTAAAGTAGGAGAGGTCTGAACCATGTTAAAAAGGTCTTGTGTTCATTCTTTGTTTTCTTGTTCTTGTTACAACATATGCACTCATCGTTCCAATAACTTTTCATACACGTGTTACAACATAATTAATTAATTATTAAGTTAATCAATTAATTAATCGTTTGGTAATACCTAAAATAGATCTTTTAATTGTTATCAGAGTAGAGTCACTTAATTTTTAGTGAAATTTTGGGATTTTCTGATTTGTTTTGTGTTAATATGTCTTTTCTCAATGAAGGATGATCAATTTCTCGTCCACCATTGCTAGATGGGACCAACTATTCTTATTGAAAGACCAGGATGAGAGCATTCATTAGAGCACTTGACACTAAAGTCTGGAGATCTATTCTTATAAGTTGGTCTCATCCTGCTGTCAAAACTGATGATGGAACAATCTCTTTGAAATCCGAGATTAATTGGTCACCCCAGGATGATTTACTGACAAGTTACAACACCAAAGCTCTACGTGCCATTTTCAATAGGTGTGATATAGAGCAAATCAAGTTGATTTCTTCGTGTGAAACTACCATGGAGGCATGAGAAATCCTTCAAACTCATTTTGAAGGCTCAGGTGATGTAAAGCGTAATAAACTCACATTTCTTACAACTAGATTTGAACAAATACATATGGAAGAAAATGAATCTTTGTCTCAATATTATATAAAACTATGTGATATTGATAATGAATCATTACCTCTTCTTGAAAAGATTCCTAAGACTGTTATAGTGAGAAAAATTGTTAGTCACTTCCTGATCATTTCAATCTAAGATTGTTGCAATTGAAGAAAGCAAAAATCTAGACATCATGAAGGTTGAATACTTGATGAGTTCTCTTCGAGCATTTGAAATGAATCAAACGGTAAGAAAGGAGAATCTATTGCTCTCAAATCTGCACAAGAGAACGACGGAGTATCAAATTAGGAAGAAGATGGCGACGAATTTGCATTACTAACAAAAAATTTTAAAAAATTCTTAAGGAAAGTAGGCAAGAACTCTGGGTCTATTTCATCCTCATCCAAGTCAGGTAAGACCTCCAAATCTTTTGATTCTTCTAACAAGAAGGGTGTGCAGTGCAGAGAATATCAAGGATTTGGACACATAGAATCTGAATGTGCAAACAATTTAAAAAGGAAGCCTAAATCCTTCGCATCAACTAGTGATGAAGAATCTGAAAGCAGCTAGGAATATGACAACAATGTAAGCAATCATATTGCTTTTGTCAGTTTATTTTTTCCGAGTAACCTTTGTCATGTACAGGAAAAATCGGTTGTCTGTTATACAGTCTCGGAAGTTGATAATGACAAAGAATTGTCTATGGCTGAATCTGAATCTGATTCAGATATTGATGAGGATTACTTAGTGATGCATACAAAAATCTGTATGCTCAATGGAAATATGTTTATGCTGAAAACCGTGGTCTAGTAAAAACTAATTCACTTTTGGTTGAGTTTAAAGAAAATTCTTTTAAAAGAATTCAGGAATTAGAATTAATTGTTGGTGAAAAAGAAAAAAGATTAAAAGAGGTTTCTATAGAACTTGACAGAACAATGAAATCTCTCAAAATGATTAATTCTGGTTCATCCCAATCAGATTATATTTTGTCTTCTGGTAAGTTTTCTGGTGATGTTACTAGACTTAGTTTTAAAGATGAATGTTCAGGAACAAAAACTGTTCTTGTGAAAGAATCAGTTACTGCTCCTACCAGGACACCTGTTGTTGAAACAACAGGTTTGAAGAAAGTTTTAGCACCCGTCAGCACATCAGTTGTTGTAACATCAAGATCTTGAGCAACACTCAGAAGTGGTCTTAGTCTTATACCGTCTATAGGACTAGCAGGTAAATACACCAAACCTGTTGCAATAACAAATTCGTTCATAACAAGCAAAGGTAAGAGATTCATATCCATTTTTCATTTTGGTGGTATTAAAGGTCATATTCGACCTAGATGTTTTACCATGATGAGTTTTCTAGAAAACAATTATTTTAAAAAATCATTTTTGGATTCTCCTCAAAGAAAAATTCCAAAACCAAAAATTGATTTAAAAAATAATACAAGAAAGTCTGACTTTAATTGTTTTGCCTCTTTTACTTGTCTAAGAACCAATGCTATTAACTTGTGGTATTTTGATAATGGTTGTTCCAGGCATATGACAGGTGACAAGTCCATCCTGACAAACTATAAAATTATCACTGAAGTTATGGTGACATTTGGTGATGGTGTGAGAGGGAGAGTTCTCAGCATTACAACTCTCAACATTAATGGTTTCCCAAAACTGAAGATGGTAATGCACGTAGAAGGTCTGAAGGCTAATTTGATCAGCATAAATCAACTGTGTGACTTAAATTTGAACGTGCAATTCACTAATAAGAGATGTCAAGTCTTAGACATTTCAGATAAGTGTGTGTTGGTAGGTTTCAGATCTTTGGATAATTGTTACACAAACTCTCCTAGTGCACACACATGTCACAAAACTTCTTTGAATAATTATGATTTGTGGCATGAATAACTTGGTCACTTGAATTTCGAAGCACTAAGAAAACTAAGAAGTATTGGTGCTGTTCGTGGTTTACCATCTCTTAGTAAACAATCTTCTGAAGTATATAGACCATATCAATATGGAAAGCAACAAATATCCACACACAAGGTGATTCAACAGATTTCAACATCAAAGATATTGGAATTGTTACATATGGATCTAATGGGTCCTATGCAAACAGCAAGGGTGGCAGGTAAACATTATATCTTTGTTTGTATTAATGATTTTTCTAGATTTACCTGGGTTACATTTTTGAGAGAAAAATCTGATACTTTTGATGCTTTCAAGAGTTTGTGTTTGAAATTGAGAAATGAGAAAAGTGGTAACATTGGCAAAATTGTGAGAATAAAAAGTGATCATAGAATGGAATTTGAGAATTCTATCTTTATTAAGTTTTGTGATGATCATGGTATTTCTCATGAGTTTTCTGCTCCTAAAACAACACAACAAAATGGTGTTGTGAAAAGGAAAAATTGTACCTTGCAGGAAATGGCACTTTTTAGAGGTCTTAATAGTAGTAATAATGTCTGGGTAAATTGTGCACAACATAATAATGCAGCAAGTCTATTATGCCAACCCTTTGATTGATGATGAAGGTAGAAAAATAGATGTTTGTGCGTAGAGCGCCATTGTGGCTAATAAATGCCTCCAATTTGTAAACGACCTGACTACCTTCAATAATTACCGATAGGAGTTTTTTTATGTGGAATAAGACAATATCCACGATGAAAAAGAGACCAATGAATGCAAACATGACACTTTTAAATGGAAAATAATGGAAAAGAAATAGCCAATATGATATTGACCTACTTAGTAGTCAATTCATTTTCAACTCTTGAGGTCAAGATTATATTGGCCTACTTATTGGTCAATTGGTTTTGACCATAAGTCGGGATTACTTTGATATGCGAAGTTGTAACTAGATTTAATTCATTATTAAGAAGATGAATATAACAAAACATGCAAGTTTTACAGCATTAATCTTCTACAATATATATAAAAATGAAGACTTAACTTATCTTCAACATACCAACAATTTCCCAACAAACACCGAATCTTTAACTTGTATCTGAGTCTATTATAAAATAGCAATAATTGACCAAGAATGGCTAGAAAACAGCATTTAAGGAAGCAAAACTGAAAGAGGGCAAGAAAAGAGAGAGGTTGGACGACAGAAGAAAAGAAGGACAAGAGTGGGAGGGAAAAACATAAGAAAGAGAAAGGGGGAAATAAATGTTTTTGACCTTTGGGGAGAAATATCCCACCTACCATGGTAGCTTTTTGATCAGAATAATATGGGTATATCATCGATTTATCTTTCCATTTACTCCTACAAAAGTACATATATGTGGCATTTTGAGTATAGGGATGGGACTCAAGAGGATGGGGATTTGAGCATTTCATCATGTATAACCCATTGAGTATGAGGCTAGAGGCTGATAAAAATTCACGTAGTAGCGTGAATCAAAAGGACTTCAAAATAAAAAATCAATAAAGATCAAGAAGAAAATAAGAAAATAAAACCATATAATTACTATGTTCCCCCCCTCCCCCTCTCTTGTTGAAGGTGAATTTTAGCCAGATGCTAATCCACCTTTGTCTATCGTATTGTTCTGCACTAAACCCACCATTCTATACTTCTATTTCTTTAACATTTTATTATTTTTTCTAACTTTGCTCCTTTTTCTCTAACTTACTTCTTTTGTTTGGGCAGTTTAGTACCTCATGTATCTGGGTAAGTAGTTTAGGACGTGTCTTCTTCAATAGCTTGTTCTGATTCTTCATCATCTTACTTATGGAAGGGGCTACAATAGTATCTGATACTTCATAAATTCTTTGGTTGTGGTGAATTACTTAAACCTGAACCAATGTTTCTTCTCAAATTAGCTTGTATTCATAGCTCAAGTTTTGTACAATCATGTTCATCCATATGATTCGGAGCCCGTCTCTAATTGGAGTACCCTTTTACACCAAAAGAATAGCTAGCCATGTCCAAGACCCGCACCTATAGCTAGGTTTGTAGATGAAATCAACAAAGTGTTGAAAACTTGAAGAATGCAAATCTGGATTCTCAACACCTCATAATGTGTTTGGGACTTCCTCAACCTAGCCAAGTGATGAATGAAAGGGCAGAGAGGAGGAAAGATAAAAGATAAAAGAGCATATAAAAAGTAGAGAGGAAAAAGGAAGAATTAGAGAGAAAATAAAACAATTAAGAGAGAGAGAGAGAGAGAGATTTAATTAAGAGTAATTCACTCATAGTCTTATATGATAATTCATAGACATGAAATGCAGATAAACATTACATATATAATAGAGTACTACAACAAACTAGCATTACCCAAAATAAAATAAAGACTGTAATACTAATAATAAAATCCTAATACAATCTTAAATCTTGTACGCCATCACCAAGTTCTTCTGCTTCATTCCTAGCCACGAGTTCTTCGAGTTTAGCTCGTGCCGCAAATACTCTTGCTGCTCTGATCCAAGCCATGTGTTCCTTAAGTCAAGCACTTACGTAAGATTGTATTTTGCAATTAGGTATTTCCATCTCGAGGGTTTTCTCATAAAGATACTTTTGAAAAAGCTCCCCCAAAGGAGTTTTAGGAAAACTAACATTTTCATGTTATTGACATTCAAACTTTGGCCTTTCTGTTTCTGGTTCTAAACACTCATTCAATTTTTTAAGTTCTATTCTAATAGCTGACTAAAAATCTTACGGCTTGGAATGAGTTTCAACTCAGCCTACAAGTAAGAGAAGAATAAAAATCAATCAAGGACTGATAAGAAGGTCATAAAAATGAATAATACAAGAGAGAGATGATAATATATAGTAACCCAAATATTTCATTGAGCATATTATGTAAAAATCTGATTTTTAGAGGGATAAAAGAGTAAAATTAAGACTAATGGCATTGTTGTAAATAAGTATTTACGGAATATTTTAATCTAAATATCTGGAATTTAATATTTGGGTCTACAGTACCTCAAAATTGCATAAAAGGACCCCAAGACTCATCTTTTCACAAGAGAGAGCTTGAGATAAAGAGAAAAATGCCTAGTTTTTGCCGAGCACTGCTGCCGCTGCACGCCACCATCGCCAGACCGATGCACCACCCTGTGTGGAAGAGGACTCGCCACAACCAGTACCCAACCAGCCATGCTGGAAATGGAGCTTTGGTGGCCGAGATCCAGGCCTTTGAAATTACCTCCTGCAGTCCGGTTTTCTAACGAGATTTTCGTCGTCCTACGTGGGCTACCCTCACCGCCAGCACATGCAGCTCCCTCTCGCTGTCGCTGACCTCTTCCAAGTAGTTGCATGGCTTAAATCGTCTCCAGTAAGATTTTCACCACTTTTATTATTTTTACTAAGTTTGTAAAAAGTGATATTTTCATAATTATTTGGTTAGGTAATTATTTTGCCCGAGGTAATTATATAAGGTGAAAAAGAGTTAAAAATTATGAATAATTATAGTTGATAGAAGTAAAAATGGCGTCCAAAAGAGCAGTAAATTTTAATTAGAAAAAGAGGACATTTTTCTAAATATTTACAAAAAGTGGTGTTTATCTAATTTTTGGATTTTTGAGCTTAATTAATGCTCGGGACCAAAAACTGAGTTCTGACTTCGAATTTAGACTTAATAGGGTCGAGAGATGAATTTTTATATAAAATATAACTGTGTTTTGAAGTGGAACGAAAAATAGAATTTCGTGGCTAAAAAATTATACTATTTTGCGTGCCACGGGCCGGTCCCGCACCGGGATCCACTTTTGACGAGGTATATATCTAACCTAGTATTTTTGGATGCTCTAAATACAATGGTAACATTCGTTTCACCATTTGAGGCTTCGGTGGAAAAGTCACATTTTCAAGTGGACTTACTAGGATCCAGAAACTGTTGTTCGACCATCCGAGTGACCAACGGGGGATTCTTCGAGCGTTATTAGCTTGGTATTACTACCATATCGAGGTAGTGATTCAATTACCTGATTTTATATCTGTTTTGATTTATAATTGTATTAAAACTTATTTATGAAAAATCGTGATTTCACGATAGTTTGATAAATTGTCGAAATTTTTTGGATTATACTGAGATTGGACTGTGTAGATTATTATACATATTTTTCTATTGTGATTATAGGAAAAAATAGCGGTGTGCTGCCCATGTTATAGTAAACCCAAGATAATACCAAGTAAGATTTTAAAGCATGATTGGATTCATGGATGCATGGTAATTATGAATTGTTACATGTTGTACATACCATAGGATCACACATTTGAGTTCTATTATTGCATTATGGTAATTTAGATCGCTGGTGAGTTGCTGCAGTACTAGGTAAAAAACCTAGGTCTTTGCACAAGTATTTGGCTGATACACCTACGGGTAGTATCAAGATACTGGGTACCTTTGCTATAGAGGTATCACAGGACCGTGATGGGAGAATGATAGCTCACTCATATACATTGAGTGATTTATAATATGTATAATTATGTACTTCTGGTTTTGGTTTTGAATATATGATTATTCAGGATATTAACTATTTTATAAACTTAGTTTATAAATAGATTTTGGAAAAGGTATTAATCATGCAGGTTTGGTAAAATTGCATCCATTCAAAAAAGTAATTGAATTTCTACTGAGCATGTGAATGCTCACCCCTCTTACTTCTCCTATTTTAAGGTGTTTGTCTATTTGAGGTAGTAATCTTAGTAGTCAGATAAGCTACATAACTTGTACTTGTAATTCTACTTTTAATCCCTAGTAAGTGTTTATATTTTATTGTCTTTCATTCCTTATTCAATTATTTAGCCAAGATTAGTAAATCTACTAAATGGATGTTTGAGAATGGTTTTGTAGTTAATTTGGAAACTTGAAATTACAAATAATTTAATATAAGTTATTTTGGACTTTGGATTAAAGTTTTCAATTAAGCTCCATTTACCAAGATCAATGAATTATTTATGAGTTTTCAAACGAATTAATCACAAGATTTCTTAAACTTTAATGGGTATTTTTCTTAAGTACTTAAAGCTACTAAGAGTTTTAATAGTTGTGGAATAATAATTTGAGGATTAAAATGAAATTATTTAATATTTAATTTCCCCTAAATTTCATAAAACTAATATTTAATTATTCTTTTACCTAAAATTACTAAAAGTCACGGCTTTGGATTTCTGGTCATGACAGAATTGGTATCAGAGGTGCAAGCTTCAAACCCATTTGGGATCTTGCTTGTGATATTTTATTGTTTAAAAAGAGATTTTGGAAAGTGTTTGACAAATACCTCATACATCACTTAGATATTGGCTAAATATATTGTCTTTGTTCTGATTCATTCTGAATCCTTCGTTCATCTCCTTAGAGTGAAACTCTAATATCCTTGTAATAGTTATAACTAAAAACTGTAGTCTCAGAAGTGTTGGGATTGACACGAGACTAGTAAATTATACTTCTATCCAAATTTTCTTATTCAAATGGACCTTCATTCTTGCACTCCTATGTCCATTATGGTGATAAGCCATATGAACCTCATAGGTTCTGAAATAGCGATTTGGTGTCTTGTATCTTGATTGTCTTGGGTTGACTTCATTTGTATGTATGGGATTGCGATATTAATCCTTTGATTTTTGTATAATTCTAATTACTCGGTTCGAGTAGTTGGTGGTTGATGTTTATATTAAAGTGTTCGAGATTGATGATATTTTTGCATGAGATATGGCTCGTTGATTAATTGGTATAATATATTGAGTTTGCTTAAATGGGGTACCGTATTAATTTCACCAAGTTTAGCCTTGACATTAATTGTGCATTGATAGAATAATTAATGTAATTTTATCTAGGATTCTTGGGTTGTTTGATTTTATCTCAATTGTTGGACTATAATTGGGTTTCCTTGTAATTTGTTTACTTGTGATAATTTGTTTGCCTACTTCATAGCAGCATGCCTAAGTTTACTTGTCTTTTCAAAGTGAAACTTTTGAAAAAAAAAATTTACGATTAATGGATTAAATTTTCACTGATTGATTTGTGCATCTAGATGTGATTTTCATTCGATCATACATTTTCTCTCTAAATATATAAGCTTTTTAGCCCTTGGATAAGAAATTATTTGGTTATTGGTAATTTAATCAAACATAGAACTTTCTTACATAATTTAAGTGACTTTTAAATCTCCAAATTGATTTGCATGATTTGAAACGAAATAGACTGTGATGTCTAAAGAATTGCATGTCTTTATTTTCAAGAGAATCATAGATATTTCAAATTTAAATAATGGTTAGGTAAAAATAATGGACATATAGTTTCAAAAACTTATGGGCTATTTTGAAAACTGGAATTTGTGAAATTATACTATTGTAAAGTTTGATCCTTGATATTTACAGAATTTAGTTGTAGTACTAAATTTATCTTAACCTATGTTTGATAGTGCTAGTTAGAGAATTCTTTAGACCAAGAAAATTTTAATAAACTCAAAGTTTCAAGTATTTTTCTAGATTTGAATGTGGGAAATATTCTTGATACTTGACCTAAAAATTTAAATGTACTTTCATATATTTATTTGTATGTTAACTTGGAACTAAATATGGAATGTTTATGGAAAATTTTATGTGGTAACTTGAGAAACAAGTTTGATTTCTTAGAAAACTTTTGATATAAATTAATATAGTATAAGTATAAATTGTTTTGGAAAAAATTATGTGTTTAAGATGTTATATATATATATAATATCTTGATTGCATGAATTAAACTAAGTAAAAACTTAGTAGTGAAATCCGGTTTGAAATCTTCTATGAATAAAAAGAATAATAGAATTCAAATCCTAGTTTGGAAGTTTTGTGAATTCCTATTACTATGGTTTAATTTGACTTTTAATTAGACATGTGTATGCTTCTAAGCTTGCAATTATATGAGTGACTTATTTTATTCATGCATATAAAATGTTGGTGAGCCTTGGATTGTTAAATCCTTGAGTAACAAATGATTTTCACTGATTAAGTTAAGTTGGGTCGACCTTAACCTGGTGGTCTCGATTGGACAATTGAGCACTTATGTGGTTGATCTAATTTGATATCCTAAGTGTTGAGAACTCCTAGTATTGGAGACTTGAGATAACATCTCGTTTGAGCTTCAAATAGAAGTAAATTAGTTTTGAATACCGGAGTCTTGAAGGGACTTAAATGGTATATAGCAAAGTATGGCATTTTTATTAGAACTTTTAAAATTCGTAGAAATTAGATTTTTAAATGAATATAAGCTATAAATTAATATATTTGCTTTGGTGTTCGATAGAAATTTAAGTCATATAAATTAATGTGTGGTATTTCTTTTGAAAATATAAACTGAGTTTCTAAAAATTCTTGGGGTTAAATATGTTGTAAGTTGAGTAAGGCTTATAAAATAATATATATATATATATATATATGTGTGTGTGTGTGTGTATATATTGCTCATCTGGTTAAGTCAAAGAATTTAACTATGACATATTCTACTATTTTTCTAAAATACTTTATAAAATCTCTATCTTAAAAGTGTCTTTCAAAATCGTTTTTAATAAAATTATTAGAGTGTGGTGACTATAAATTTATAAAACGCAAGATATCCTCACTAAAGCATGCCTTACTTAGAATTTTTCATAAATAAGAATTGTTAGAACGTATTTTCATATGTGATATGCCAGTTAAAAGATTTACTTTTGAATTTCTTGGAAAGAAATATTAGAAATTTTTTGGAAAAGTTTTGGGAATTTAAGAAAAACTTTTATTACATCTAACTGTGTTTTGATGAGAATCTACATGTTGAAAATGCTTGATTATTTATTTAGAAAACCGCATATATAAAATATGGAACTTTGTTTAAATTTTAAAGAATCATTGAATACTCTGTCGTAATCTGTTAAGAGTTGAAACTCTGATTGAGTTGTTAGCACTGAGTTCAGTTTGTAACTCATTACTTGAATTGAGTTGGACCTAAGCATTACTTGAATTCAGTTACTAAACTCTTGCTATTATATTTTCAAAAAGAATACTTAGAGTTCAGATTTGGTTTACCTATGGCCAAGGTAAGACCATATTGTGAACTAGTATCGTATTCTTGTGTACCTCTGATTTTTGTGATTGCATGTTTTCGAAAATATTTTCAAATTGTTTTCAACTTAAAAATGAAATGAGCTTTGACAGGAGACAGGCATTGCCGCGGAAACGACCTATTCTATTGAGACTTTATCTTGGGGTATTATAGTATTGCTACTGGTTTTACTTACAGCTTGGATATCGAGCCATTTCTATATGACTTTCCCTTGTACCTAAGACTTAGAAAGTCTTTGGAGATGATTGATATTTTGGAATTATTGTTATAATTCTGTTTTGATTAGAGAACTTATAAAGGCTTTGGATATAAACATGGTATGAATGATTACCGTATGATATTACCATGGGTAAAAAGACTTAGGAAGTCTTTGAGCTACATATTATATGGATACTTGCATTTTAAATGCTTGGATTATTCTTTGTGCTATATACTCCTTTGTTGAAGATTCCTGTTCATGGTGTTTCTACTCTTACTCTTGGCTAGAGATGTTTCGTTTACATGGTTGTTTCTCACATGTTATGAAGTACGGTAAATGACTTATTTCATTGTGATCTTATTGTAGTTTCCAACCTTTGAACTTGTCTAGCTTGTGTGGTATAACAAAAGGATAATGATTTCTATTCAGAATCTTGTTAGAGTCTTTAAACTCAGTGATTATTTAGGACCTGATTCTAGATACAGACAATTGGGATTGTCCCGGTGTGATGTTGATCTGGTATGATCAGGAGGACGGTATCATATGTATTCGATATTTAGTCTACTACTCCAGTTTGGTGCCTAACAATCGGTACCCAAGTTATAGGAGTCTTGTATTATTAACTCTCGGACTTGATTATCATTATCACTCGTGTTTTGTGCACCGACTTAAGGACATCATTCTCATTCTCGTGTGTTGATGTCCGTGTATCTATTGATGGGTCACCTTATGATTCCATATAACTTTGTGTACCTATTTAAGTCATGCCTTATATGGCATCAACATATTGACGGGATTCTAACACTAAGTAGAAGGCATGGTTTCACTCTCCTTATATAACCAGTGTTTGATTCAATCTTCCTTTACCCTATCTTTGTTTATTCACTATCCTTTTGAATGTTATTCCTTAAGTTCCTCTCGTACACTCTTGTGTTGTATTTAAATTTCGGGATGAAAATTTTTTAAGGAAGGAAGGATGTAAAAGTCTAATTTTTAGAGGGGTAAAAGAGTAAAATTAAGACCAATAGCATTGTTGTAAATATGCATTTTGCGGAATATTTTAATCTAAATATCTAGAATTTAATATTTGGGTCTACAGTTCGCAAAATTGTATAAAAGGGCCCCAAGACTCATATTTTCACAAGAAAGAGCTTGAGAGAAGGAGAAAAATGCCCAGTTTCTGCCGAGCACTGCTGCCGCTGCACGCCGCCGCCGGACCGACGTGCCATGCTGTGTGGAAGAGGACTTACCGACGATCAGGACCCGACCAGCCACGTCGGAAACGGAGCTCCAGTGATCGAGATCCAGGCCTCCGAAATTGCCGCCTACAGTCCGATTTTTCGGAGAGATTTTCGCTGTTTGACGTCAGCTACCCTTATTACAGGCACGTGCAGCTCCCTCTCGCCTTCCTTGACCTCCTTCAAGTAGTTGCACAGCTTAACTCGCCTCCGGTAAGATTTTCACTACGTTTACTATTTTTACCAAGTTTGTAAAAAATGATATTTTCGTAATTATTTGGTTAGGTAATTATTTTATCCGAGGTAACTAGATGAGGTAAAAAGAAAAGGTGCTAAAAATCATGAATAATTACAGTTGGTAGAAGTAAAAACAGTGTCCAAAAGTGCGGTAAATTTTAATTAGAAAAAGAGGACATTTTTCTAAATATTTACAGAAAGTGGTATTTATCTAATGTTCGGATTTTTTAGCTTAATTAATGCTCGGGACCTCGAAAGTGAGTTCTGAATTCGAATTTGGACTCAGTAAGGTTGAGAGATGAATTTTGATATAAAATACCACTATATTTTGAAGTAAAATGAAAATAGGAATTTCATGGCTAGAAAATTGTATCGTTTTATGTGCCACGGGTCGAACTCGTACCGAGACCCACTTTTGACAAGGTATATATCTAATCTAGTATTTTTGGGTGCTCTGAATTCAGTGATGATCTCTATTTCTCCATTTGAGGTTCTGATCGAAAAGTCACTTTTTCAAGTGGACTTACCAAGATTCGAAAACTGCCGTTCGAACACCCAAATGACCAACGGGAAATCCTTCGAGTATCATTAGCCTAGTATTACTACCATATCGAGGTAGAGGTTTGATTACCTGATTTTATATCTGTTTTGATTTATAATTGCCTTCAATCTTATTTATGAAAAATTGTGATTTCACGATGGTTTGATAAATAGTTTAAATTTGTTGGATTATACTGGAATTAGACTGTGTAGATTATTATACATATTTTTATATTGTGATTATGAGGAAAAATAGCAATGTGCTACCCATATTACAGTAAATCCCAGAATAATGCCGAGTGAGATTTTAAAGCATGATTTGATTCATAGATCAATGGTTGTTGTGAATTGTAATATATTGTACATAACATAGGATCACACACTTGAATTCTATTATTGCATCATGATAGTTTAAATCGCTGGCAAGTTGCTACAATGCTAGGTGAAAGACCTAGGCTCCTGCATAAGTTTTTGGCTGATACACCCACAAGTAGTGTCAGGATGCTGGGTACCTATGCTACAAACGTATTATCGGGCTGTGATGGGAGAATGAGAGCTCACTCATATACATTTGTTGATTTATAATATGTACAAAAATGTATTTCTGGTTTTAGTTTTGAATATGTGATTATTCGGGATATCAACTATTTTAAAATCTTGGTTTATAAATGGGTTTTGGAAAAGATATTAACCATACAAGTTTGGTAAAATTGCATCCATTCAAAAAGATAACTGAGTTTCTACTGTGCATGTGAATGCTCACTCCCACTATTTCTACCATTTTTAGGTGTTTGTCTATTTGAGGTAGTAATCCCAGTAGTCAGACAAAATGCATAGTTTGTACTAACAATTCTACTCTTAATCCCTAGTGAGTGTTCATATTTTGTTGTATTTCTTTCCTTATTCAATTATTTAGCTAAGATTAGTAAATCTACTAAGTGGGTATATAAGGATGGTTTTGTAGTTAATTTGGAAACTTGAAATTACAAATGATTTAGTATAAGTTATTTTGGACTTTGGATTAAAGTTTTCAATTGAGCTCAGTTTACCATAGTCCCTGAATTATTTATGAGTTTTCAAACGAATTAATCACAAGATTCTTAAATTTTAATAGGTATTTTGCTTAAGTACTTAAAGCTACTAAGAGTTTTAATAGTTATGGAATTTATAATAATTTGAGGACTAAAACGAAATTATTTAATATATACTTTCTCCTGAATTTTGTAAAACTAATAATTAATTATTGTTTCACTACTAAAAATCACGGCTTTGGATTTCCGGTCGTGACATATTATAAGATATTATATTAAAAAAAAAGGAAAAGAATCTACCCAGGTACATAATTCTAAACTAGTATACTTAATTAATAAGTTCACTATTAAAAAAAAAAAAAAAAGAGAAAAGAAAAAAAGAATGAGTACCTTAATCTTATACCACCGATCCCTGCACTGCATGGGGGATTTCCTGAAAAGCAAGTCGCGAGAGAGAGTAACCCACTGGTCTTCGCCAAACTCCATAGCCATGGCCTTGAGGATCACATCCTCCTCCTCCGTCCACTTACCACCCTTTGCCATCATCCTCATATTGATATTTGACTTAGTTTAGAGCTTTCTCATGTATTAATTAGACTTGAGAGTGTGGGAATCAGGGAGAGATGAACGATGAGAATCAAATCGATTAAACCCTAGAAATAGAAGAGACTCGGACGAGAGACCGAGGGACAGAGAGAGGAGGAGGAGGAGAATTGAATTGATGAAGAGTAATAACGCTCCTATGTCCTACCTAAGCTTATTTTATTTTTTTGTTAATATACCTAAGCTTATTTATAGAACAAATAAAATAAATCCCAAATATGTTAGGTTAGGAAAACCAACAAAATATGGAAACTAAATCGGAATCGGAAACTATGACTCTAGTATTTTTGGTTCTTTTTTCCTTTTTTGAGAGTGTACTAATATTCTAATTACGTAAAATAACATAAAATATTATAGCCATCATAAAATATATTAATAACCTGTAAACAATAATTAATCCTACTTAATCTCTCGAAAATAAATAAATCCTAATTAAAGGATCTAGGAGTCGTCTCAGATTAAAGGAAGGTTTATTAAAAAATAAATAAAAATCGAAGAATACAACTTTAGATACATGTCGTTTTTTCAATAAAGAAACGACAACTAATGTGGTACTATAATAAGATGTGGTCTATTTTACTTAAAACAGAAGCTTCAAATGTTTGTTTAATTACTAAAACGACTACAAAATTCCAAATCTACCAATATCACAATTTCATTTTAAACTACAAATACATTTGATTAAGATTAGATAACACCAAATATTAAACCATAAACATATATTTCTTTCATATGAACAACAGCAAGTTCCTATCTACATGCTGTTTTCTTTCTTAAGCAACAATTAAAAATTGGGTTAATCCTATTTTTAATCCCAAAATTATGTTAATTCTTGCCATCCTTTTCCTCAAAAATCATATTCACAACGTTTTCATCATTTTTTTTAGTGTTGATGTTTCAACTTCCACCATGGCAAATGAAACTATTATAATTCAGTTCTATGTCAAAAGCGTTATGATCAAAGAAACAAGCCGTTCAAATACATAAGTAGAGAAGTAAACAAGTCTGTCAGGTTATCACTAGAGCAAATTTGGTAGATATCTATTTCACCACTCCTCTAGGATTCATGGGTATAAAAGAACTTAGATGAGATATGTTTCAATTGGTCACCCTTGATTTATTCACTCTTAATTTATGCAAAGCAAGTTGCGTTATCCTCGATAATTATATGAAACAGGAAAATCTTTTATTACTTGGCAAGTTTACAAATGTGCCATGTCATGGACCTCAACCCAACATATTCACGACTTGCTTCATAAGCGCCAAAATTTCTAAATGATTAGAAGGAGTCGCAACCATAGTTTATTTCAAAGACCTCCACGAGATTACAGTACCACTATATGTAAAACACATAACCAGTTTAGGATCTAGCATTATGGGAATTAGACAAATAGCCAACATTAGTATATCCTAACAATATAATATATGAGTTATACAGAAAGTTCATAATCCCTAATCCATAATACGATGAACATAACGCAACAAGTTCAACATTACTCCAATGCCTCTTGGTGGCGCAGAACTATGCCTAACTAGTAGATTCACTGCAATATCTAGCCTGGTTGAATTGCAAGATATGGGTTAGCTAATAACACTTAAATGTGGTGTTTTAGAACCAAGTAGCTCTTTGATATATATCTTCTTTGTGTCCAATTAGCAGACCACCATCATTGTGCTTAGGAGAAAATATTTTTAAATAAAATTGCTTGAGTATCTTTTCAAATTATACGTACTGGTTTATCAATACTTCATGAGGCGAAAGATCAATCTGCAAACTGATGTAAAACCTTGTCTAGCCAAAACCATTTAGATTCCAATCTATCCCAAAAAGTTAAGTTGTTTGGAGGTGACGAACAATAATATTAGATTTTAACAGTCCCACTTCGCTTGTGGGTCTAGACAAACTATAAAGTGCACAACATGGGCCAAACAAAGGAGAAGATGTCAATTCCAATCCACTGATTTAGCTAAAATATATTTTCACTATATATTGTTATGCTCTCTTTATTTTTATTTTTTTTTTAAAAAGTGGGGTTTAACTAATGACCACCACTTACTACAAATTAAAGGAAAATGACACACACACACACACTACCAAGGTTTGAACCCCTGACCCCCCCCAAACACACACACACAACCCTCAAACCTTGGACCAACTGAGCTAACCCCAGTTGGCCGTTATGCTCTCTTTATTAAGTACTCGTAGGTTCAAAAGTTTGGTTACTTTCTTTAATGGATACATTTAGAGATGCAACAATGGGTAGTGACCCATTTTAGGCAGGTCCATCACGGGCCGTGGGCTGGGTCGGGCCAGCCCACCGAAGAAAAAAAGTGGCTCAGCCCATCTCATGGACTACCTTATATGTGGACTATGTCGGCCCGTGGACTAGGATGGGCTGGCCCATAATCTCACACACCATGGGTTGATCCATTCTAACTTAAAAACAAAACAAAACAAAAAAAATAGAAAAATTTTGTTTAACTTTATAGTTATTTTTTTATAAAATCCTAAATAATTTACATATAATTATAAATTAATTTAAGTATTAATTAATATAAACAATAAAAAAATATTAACTAATATTAGAATAACTAATATGGATAGAACTAAATAATAAAATAAATTATTAACAAAAATTTTATTTATGGTTGACTCATTAAAAATCTTACAAATAAAATTCAGTAGGACAAGACAAACCTTAGTTTAGTAAGAAAAAAATAGTACAAAATGTGTAAGATTACACTGAACAAAATTTTAAAAAAAATAATAATGAAGAACAAAAAAATATAAAAATAAAAATATAATGGGACCCATCACGGGCTACCCCATCCTGACTTAGGCCCAGGTCATCCTATGAATTATGGTGAGCCAGACCGGTCTGCGGGCCATAATATCATAGTCTAGCCCATCCCACAACTAGTAGATGGGTTGGGCTGCCATCGATAGTACCAGGACGGGCCGGCCTGTCCTGGCACTGTAGCGAGACGAGCCTGAGCTGGCTCATGGGTCGCATCCCAGGGTTTCATCTTTTGGTAATAGAAGAGATTCTAGATCAACCACATCAAGCTGAAGAAGGAAATTTTCTCTACATCAGATTGAGAACTACTAGCCATTATCACCACGTAGAGACAATAATTTGATGAGTGAGGAAAGAAAAACAGAAACAAAGCAAGAAAAGTCTATAGGGTGAAAGAGTCATAATAAGTAAGAGTACTCAGAAATTTTGGACGAGATTTGCAGGCTGAGTTAGACCGAGTTGCTAGAATCAAATTGGGTACAATGATGGGCAGTGCCAGTGAACAATGAAGATTTTAGAAGCATTGGCGAAGAGTTGGAGTCAAGAGATTTTTCGATCAGTTGGTAGAGGTACTGGACCGCTGGTAGACAATTTGATTTGATTCATCCCCATGATAAGATTTGAACATGGAAGATTGCTACTAACTTTTGTAAATTAACCGATTATGGTAAAGTAATTTCACTTAATTGAAAACAAAAAATAATTTTTCGAATTCTTTCGCTATTGTATGAAAGTACAATTATCAAACATTTATTCCCTGATTTGGATTTGCAAAGAATAGTTCTTTGCGAACCAAAATTGATTTTGTGAAAGTGATTATTATAAGATATAACGTTGTTTCCACGAACATTAGCTCGTATGGTAAAGCTTATCTCATGAAAAAGAGGTATAAGGTTCGATCTCCACTCTCCTCCCACTCTCCACTTACTTTGTAACAAACATATAAGAAAATATATATATATATATATAACGTAATTCAACAACTCGGTGAAATATCATATAGGAACTAGTGCGAATTTAGAATCTTTAACAAATCATAATGTTATATTTAGGGAGGAATTTTTTTTTTTAGTTACTAGTCAAAACCTTATTCTTAGCGGGTCCTATTCTTTTTTCTGTAATTCTCTTTTTAATGTATAAAGATGCTTGTTCAAACACTTGACATTCTAATATACTTCATGTTTTTAAATTTTTAATTGTGGACAAAGTAATAATTGAAAGGAATGCTAGTACACGGTAGCTATGTTGAATAGTCAGCACTGAAGCACTACCCAATACATTTTATTTCTCAACATATATTATACAAATTTTTTTCCTATTTTAAGAATACATCTTTAACTCTTGCCGCCCAATGTTTCTTGTTCTTCTTCTTTTTTGGCAAGGAAAAAATACTGCTTGTTTTAGAAGTGATTTATTGAAGAGTTTGAAAACAGAAGAAGATATTTGCATGAATATGGGTGGAAGTGCCATAGGAAAGCTGGGACCCTAACAACTCTTTTAAGCAAGTCTCCACTTGAAATACATGGTCACTATCCACGTCTCCTATCAAAATTTGGACACAATGACCTAACAAAGAATCCAGGAGGCTTTGAGCCCTTTTTTTTCCTTCCTTGATAAAGAATTAAAAATAATACATTTTTTATCAGCATTCATTGTCAACCAAGCTGTACAGTTTAAGTAGGCACTAGCAATAAACAGCATTGGGAGTTCCCTATACGAAGTTCCAATGTCCTCACAGTACCTTTAGACTGATGTAGCTAAACTTTATTTTATTTATATTTTAGTGCTCATGCCACTAACGATAACCCAACAAAAAAAGTTGATTCAAAAGACTCAAATAAGTTGATGTAGCAGCAATTTTCTTTACGTTAGTGCTCCCAACTCGACTTTTAAATGCCGAAAGCAATACGCAGAATTCTATAAAGTAAAACGCAGCCATCCCACTTGGCAAAGGATGAAAGGAAGAAAAAAAATTTGAATTACCAAGGTAGAGGGGTCCAAGCTCCAAAAGATCAGCACTTTAAATTTTTAAGGAACAGAAAATTAACATCGTTTTTTTCACAAGCTAATGAAATAGGCAATAGTCATCCATAGTCCAAGAGACTACTGATATAATGTACAATCAGAGAAGATTGAAATAATAAAACTTGTTTTATAGATTGATTGAACAGACATCAACAGTTAAAAATTACATAAACGTATACAACACCACCCGATTCAAATGCGGAGTGCTTTTAAACAATCAGCATCTGAGGTTTCAATGGTAAAAATTACCAAATGGAAGATTACAACAAAAATAATAATTACTAAGCCCTGTTATTCTTAAGAACCTAAATCATATGTATGAACAGAAACCTTTTATCCTGCTCAACTTCTCTATTTTCTTGGGATTTTTTTTCCCTGATCTTTCCCTCCCCTTCTCAGGTCCCTTTAATCTAAATATTATGAATATCAATAAGAATTTAAAAAATGACGAGCAAAAAAATAATTAAACGGTTAATAAGTAAGAGATAATGGGGTTTGATTTTCCATCAAGCCACCATCTGTTCCTGCTCCATGTACATCTGCTCCACCCAAGCTGGTGGCATCTCCGAAGCTCCGTTGTCATAATGACATTGTTGCTGCTCCTCAAAGCTGTTAAACTGCACAGGCTTTACAGGTGGGGCGTCGACCACCAGGGATTGAACCCAAGACACATCTGGCTCATCCACAGTTGCTGCCATGGGTGATGCAGCCGGCACCCCGCCATAACTGCCACCGCTGCTTCGTAATCCAAAGGAAGCAGATTTTCTCAGCTTGTTAAGCTCTTCTCCCTGAATACCCCAGTCCAATTTGCCATCAGGGGAGCCCCAGTCCAAAAGGTTGGAGGGCATTATGCTGGAACCAGCTGGGGAAGAAAGCCCAGAATGACGATTAACGGCGCTGCGCTCAATGAAGCTCTGGCTTCGATTCGCAAAGGCAGCAGCCCTTGAACTCATAACTGCTGCTGCTGCTGCTCCACCAGATGAGTCAACACCAAACAAAGGAGAAGTCCTTGCAGGAGATGATGAGAGGCTAAGTGAATAGCTTGAGGGGAGCTGCTGGTTCATGCTTTGACGCATCTGAATCCCAGTTGGAGACTGCAGCTGGGATGCTGCGGTGTCCAGTGAGAGACCCTGTAACTGAGGCAAAATTGAAGGATCAAGAGATCCAAAAATGTCTTCAAGGTTAGTAGGCTTCACTCCTCCAACTCTATTCAAATCGCCAGTTCGATCGCCTGGTGTGGCGAATGGAGAAGCAGTTGATAAACCACTGTTCCAGCTTGAGGGAGAGGAGATACCAGATATCTCATCCATCAACTGCTGCTGCCTTCGGCGATGACTTTCTAAGCTGATAAAATCGACATCTAGATCCATATCTCTAGCACTCAGAGTAGATTTTAACCTGCTACCTGGGAGCTGCAAGGTGGGAGGTGCAATGTTAGATTGGCTTTGCCACATGTTTCCACTCATAGGAGGAGAAGCTCCAGAGGGAGTCAAGGGTGGAGTCGAAAGAGGTGGTATCAAAACAGATGGAGAACCAAGAGCCAGGGGGCTAATAGACCCCATATCAAGAGAAGAACCGGCAAATGATCTCGGAGAAGGCACAGCAGAACCAGTTGAAGCATACAAAGGTCGGAGTTCTTCCTGTTTATGAGCAAAGAAACAGACCCTCCTTTGGCAACCAGTCTCATCCTTGCAGAGACGGGTGCGGTACTGAGCCGGGTGAAGCCAACACTCAAATATTCCATGCGCATACTCACAAGCATCCCCCTGCCTACATGACCCTTTTCTGAACTCGGGGCAAGGGACACAGCTATAATGGTATTTCCTGGGATCTCGCCGCCGAGCGTTTTCCCCAGGGTGGACAAAAGGGCACTCTGTCCAGTCATGTGAGTATGCCCTTGAGCAAGGCTTGATCTTGAAAGTATACATTCTAAAATCATCTGTGCTATAAATCCCGTTCTTGATGTCCGGAAGAGAGAGGTCAACAGGGTACTCTTTCTTCTCCAGACCATCCTTTGAGACACGAGGGGTCAAAATCTCTAGCTTTTCTTGATCTTCCAATTCGTCAACTACTTGCTCAGGCAAATCGGAAGTTTGTTCGAGGCCCTTCAACATCACCTCCAAAGCTTTCTTCCTCGAATTGAAAGCCAAGCTATTACGAGCAGGCACAATCAAGTCACAGGGTCGGTTTCCATTAGCATCAAGTGAATTGGCGTCAGCAGAAGCAGCAAGCAACAGCTTGACAACCTCAGCTGAACAAGCAGAGGCACCAGCAGCCGCACAGTGGAGAGCTGTGGCTCTATCTGAACCACAAGCCCTATTGACATCGACACAACCTGTTTCAAGTATATAATTTAGCACACTCCTGCTCCCAAACATGGCAGCAATCATAAGGGGCGTCCTCTCTTCAAACCCCATCTTCTTCGATCCAATTCTCCTCCCGTACCACAAACTTGCTTCATCAATATCACGGCCTTCTTCTTCCACAGCAGTTTTAAAGCCATCAAGATCATCCGAGGCGGATAGTTCGAGCAAAACTGAGGAGTTATACCGGAGCCCTTCTTGCTTCTCTGATTCACCCTCCATGATCGAACCACCGGTAGAAGGTTTCCTCTTGGAACCACTGCACATGGAAAGCTCCCTGAGAAGACCTAAAAAAAGTATGTTCCTGTGAATTTCAACGCCATAGTCTCAAAACCCTCCTCCAGACATCAAAACATGATTACTTTTGGCTCAAGGAATAAGGGCACAGAAAAGTAATCACAAAAAGCTTTTACAATCAACAAAATTAAACCCAAATTAAAGACCAAAAAAAGCCTCTTTTTTAAGAACTTCTTGCATTCAATTAAAGATAAAATTTTCAGTCTTTAACCATCCAAACCAGCTATTCATCCATAAACATAATTTCCATAATTGCCCAAATTCAGAAACAATTAAACAAAAATTAGTTACAACTCCAGCAAAATGACAAAACCCCAGAACATAAAAACACCTACTCCTCCATTCTTAACCATACCAAACGAACTTTCATCAATAATATACCAAAACTGAACTCTGCATATTTTACAGTTCAAACTCTATAGTTTCAAGAAATAGAAACAAACCCAGAAAAGTAAAACTATAGAGAAAGCTAGAAAACCAATCAAACTTCAAAAATTTCCGTCCCTTTTCTCTGAGTTTCTCGGGAAACAAACAACCAAAAAATCCCCAAAAAAAAAATGAAAACAGTCGTACCTTAGAGCACAGAGATGAGAGTAATGTGAAGAAGTGAAGGCGGCTTATAGAAAAACCCAGAGGAGCAAGACCAAAGCTAATGAAAAAGAGACTTTTCTTTCCCTCCCTTTTATGGTTTTCGGAGTCAAAAAGACGAGAGCCTACGAATATGAAGCTACGACCCTGGCTCCTCCGTTACCCCCACCCCCACCCCCATTCTTTTTCTTTTTTAATTTAAAAACAAATAAATAAAGAAAAACTCTTTGTTGGTTCTCAGTGGCGTTCTCCAATGAAATGAAATTCAAATGCAACCAAATGCAGCCCAAATGAAACGAACTTCTCAAGTTTTTAAAAAAACTAAGAGCGGGTCCCATAACCCTTTAATATCTAACCGCCATCGAGTGCCATGTCGACACGTGTCCATAATCCAATAGAAACGGCCTTACCAAAGTGCCCAATCGAGAGATTCCGGATTGTCACGCTTTACGCGTTTTTGGCCTTTGCCCCTGATGATGACGTGGACGTATCACTACCGTCACCGTGTTACCGGGAACCCCAAAAACAAAAACAAAAACAAAAACAAAATAAAAATAAAAAGAATTTATATCTAATGCACTATACTTTTTCTGTTTCGCTATCCTCACTGTCTGTCACCTAATCATATTCTGACAGAGCATATCATTGGAAGCCATACTCGCGTTCCCACCAATCTGTACGGCCAGGATCTTTAGTGGCCCTTGCGATTCCCATTTGTCTGTCGTTTCGACTTTCGTGACAAATGCACGCGAGCCGCGAGCTGGGTCTGAAGGGTAATAGGCATTGGCTTTGTGAGGGGTATTACTGTAAAATGGTCATCCAGGAATTCTTGAAGGCATCGACGAATGAGAGAGAGAGAGAGAGACGATGGTTTCTAGAAGCAATGTATTGTGTTTATGGCCTGCAAAGAATTTGAATTCCGAGTCAGATTAAAATGACGTTTTCTGTAAACTTTTAGGTAAAAGTCCACTTTGGGGAGCTGCCATTTAGTGTTCCAAACTACTTTTGTTTTTTTTTAATTTATTTATTTGCATTAGTTATAATCGTTTATATTTGTTGGGAAATTTGTCTCAAATTTTTTAGGTCATGTTTGGTTGTTGGAATGGAATAAGAATGGTAATGGGAATTGTAATAAAGTGAAATTAGAATGGGAGTAGAAATGATATTTCATTGTTTGGTTGGTTTAGTAGAATGGAATGGAATAAGTACTATATTGACCAAAATGTCCTTATTTTTAGATGTCCAAGTAGGGCAAAAAAGGAAAGTAATGTTTCTAAAATATAAATAAAATATTAGAATGGTGATTCTATAGTTTTTTGGATGGAATTACAATTCCATCAAATAATGGAACTTTGATTCCATAGGAATCATTATTCCTTTGGTGCCGTTTGGTTGGATGGAATGAAATTGAATGTAATGGTAATCGTAATGGGAATAAGAATAGAAAGGAAAAGAAAGGTGATTATTTTGTTTGGTTGAAACTTTGGAATCAACTATGGAATGTAATGGAATTAACTGTACTTTGACTAATATACCCCCGATTTTGAATTAATTTTTTTTAAAAAAATAAATACTATCACTATTGGAAAAAAGAAAATATAAAAATAGATTCAATTACCAAATATAAAAATAGATTAAATTTCTTATAGTAGTAAAATTAATATTTTAATAATAGGGAGGGCTACAGTAGGGGCGACCCTACGTAGGGCCACCCCTTATACACCGTTGGATGGGAATCTGTGGGGAATAACGGGAATCTGTGGGAAATCTATTTATACACAGATTCCCATCCAACGGTGTATAGACAGGGCCCTACGTAGGGATACCCTTACCGTAGACGCGCCCTTTAATAATTGCTCATTATTATTTACTATATAAATGTAACATACAAAATGTATATTAGAAAACAAAAATATAATAATTGGATGATTTGAGAAAAAAGATGATTTGTAGGTAGTTTAGTCATGACTATGGATGCAAGTTTTACATTTGATTTAGTCATAGATATGAGGAAGAAGATAATAATGAGGGGATAAAATATGTTAAATGAGGGGCAAAAAGGGAAAAAGTGGCTAACTTAGGAATGTAATGGCCTTTACATCCATTTTCAAGTGTAATTCTAATTCCTTTATTTGATGTAATGGTCATTACATTATAAAGGTCATTCATAAGTAAAAAGTGAAACCAAACAATGTAAAGCCATTATATTCCATTCCATTACATTCCATTACAATCAACCAAACACCACCTTTGTTCAATATAAAAGCAAACAATAGAATAGGAATGATGATTCCATTCCCAAGTTCATTCCCTTATACCAAATATGCCATAGTTCTTGTTAGTATTCCTAATAAATTTTAATAATATTTTATTTGGAGAACAAAAAAAAAAAACAAAAGTTTCTTTTACCTTTCCTAAAGGGAATTCTGTTACTGTAGCCAGTTTCTCAATTTAGTTACCTTTCCTAAATGTAACTAATTAAGTTTTTTCCTTTTATTTTTAAACAAAAAAAAAAGCATCAATTTCAGGATAAAGTAGAAGGAAAAGAGTTGCCAAAAATTCTCAAGTGATGGTATATTTTTCCAGAATACTTTGATAAATTATTCGACATAAAATGCTTTCGTGTAGAACCTTTATATATTGTCTAGATGTAGTTTGCGACACTAGAATCTCACATTAATTAAATCATGGGTTACTTAATTATCAACATAAATAGATATGTAAATATATAGGGCACCAATCTAATAGTTTTTTTTTTTTTTTACTTATTTATAAGTATTATTTTAGTTAATTAAAATTGATTATGCACGTCTTATCATGATAAAAATGAAGAGAAAATCATTAAATAATGAATTTTTTTATTTTTTTTTAAATACTCAAATTATAGTAGCTGTTAGATCATGATTAAACAGCTAAAAAAATACCAATGAATAGATAAAAAAAAAATACCTATTAGATTGGTTAGATTTTTTTTTTTTTTTGTCGTTAGATCATCATCTAATGGTAATCTAACGACTATAATAGGGTGTATGAAAAAACATACATTATTAATATTATTTCTCTCTTACTTTTTACTTTTTACTATAAAAAATGTGCATGATAAATTTTCATTGGTCAAAATGATACATATATATAGAAAAAAAAAATACCTACTAAATTGGTGTTCTATATATATATATGCTTTTTCTTTTTGTTGGCACATGGAATCTTTTATTCAATACATCTACTAATCTAATTTTCCTTGATTAAAGTTTGGATTATTGTGTTAAATTGTTGATGAAACAAGTCATAACAAAAGAAATTTTTTATTCAGTATAACTTAACGTTCCATATGTATCAAGATACTAGCACAATTTCTTTATTCATTATTCATGAATGATGGCCGATGGACCCATCTCCAAGCATTTAATGATTTACAAAATATTATATTTTGATTTTGCATCTCAAAAGTAGGTAATAGATTATAGATATTTCTGAGAAATATTAAAATAAAAACAAGTCTGTGCTCTATATATATATATATATATATATATACACAAATATATCAACCAATAGAAATAAATTTAACAGCTTAAGATTCATCAAACTATTTATGGTTTCACTTTTTTTTTTTATAATCCCTTTTGAAATGTTTTTTGCTTGCCAGATTTGATCCAACAATTAAAAAAAAAAAAAAAAAAACTCTATTGATACATCCAAAAAAAAAAAAAAACTATATCACATCATTCTCCTAAAATATATATTTATATTTGCAGGAAAAATTCGATATAGTACTCTTTAAAAGAAAAAAAAATTGATATAGTACTCGGTACTCTTAAGAGGTGGGATTTTCCATTAAAAATATTCTTTTAAAAAATTCTCCATTTAAAAAAAAATAAAAGGCAAGAATGTGGAATTTGAAGATCAAAACAAAAGCTAAGAGACAATTCAATCCAAATGGATAAGCATAAGCACAAGCTTTTGGCGTCCTTTCTACCTTTCCATGAGCAAAATCCGTCTAAAACAGAGCTCAGTTGTGCCCACGGTTCCACTAGCGAATCTGCACCGTTTGATGTGCCGTACGAACATTTTCAAAGGCGGAGATTGAGTCATGGAGAAGAAATGCTGATTTGACTGGGAGCGCAATAAGGTAGAGAAAAGTCAGACTATGTATGTGGAATTTGGGAAATGGGATAGGGCCCACTTATCAACACAAAACGACATAAGGAAGGGTGGGGTTGTGGGACCCACGAAAATAACCCAAACAAGTCAGACGCAAATTGATGTCGTTTTCGTTGGTGGAAAAGAGGCAATTGTGTGTCGATGAATTGATGATCATATTACTTTTCTCTCAATCAACATCATACCATGGTTTAGATTCTCATTAAAATTTTGGAAAGAAAAAATGGACGGCGTCTGTCTTTTGGCATTTTATTTTATCATCGTATGTATGTAAATCTTTATTTATTTATTTCTTCTCCTATGACAACGATCGAAGTCGAACTTGATCGATATGTCTAAAATTGTCCAAAATTTTCGTTATATAAAAAATAATGTGACATTCCTTTTTCCCACCCAAAGTGGACTTTTCTTTACGAAAATAGTGTGATAATATGCTTCGACTTTTAAGAATAACAAATGAGTAATACTATCAACATAACAAAAAAAATTAAACCAGCTAATTAATAAGAACGTTTTGTAATTTTAAACTTTTTCTTTTTGTGTGTGTTTCGAAAAAAAAAAAAAAAAAAAAACTATGCTTTTTTTTTTTTGAAAAGGTTGGAAATTTTATTAAGAGACAAAATCTGCCTCAATTACATCCGAAATACAAAGCGAATAATCATCCAACCAACATTGATTCACTATACAAGGTCGGAGCCAGGATTTATTACCAAAAATTATAATTTAATTCAAAAAATAATTAAAAAAACAATATATGTACTACAGTTGTACTCGACGCGTTTTCATTCTTTGAAAGCATTTTACAATAAGTTCATTATTAATATCATTAAAGATGTCTCTTTCAATGTAAAATAAGTAAATTATTATTCATCTATTGATTACACATTCTATTACGTAGCTGATTCTTTAAAAAATTCATAGAAGAGAATACTCTCTCCATAGAAGCAGTAGCGACTGGTAAAATTAATGTCAATATCACGAGTCGATAAATAAGAGGATAAACATTGTCTCTTCTTATCTCAATCATTTTTTGTACAAAGAAATGGTGGTCCTCAATTGTGGGTGGAAAAGAGGAAAAAATGGACCAAATGGTGATTTGGTCTATTTTTTATGGAGAGAAGACGAAGAGAGAGACTTGGCACTTTCCTCGGGAGACTTAGCCGTGTTTGACAAGTTGTTTGGATGTTTTTTTTCATTAAATTTATGTAAAATCAATTACAATGAAATAATGGGAATATTAATTCTGATATGGGCTTGGGCTTTTTTTATTAACTAATGCAACAAAATTTTAAATGTGGGCTTATAGGGCTTTATTGTATTTTTAAATTTTGTTAGGGGGGCTTAACTGAATTTTTCAAACTTTTTTAACACTTCTATTAAAAAATTTTACATATTTAGCGAAAACTATAAAAAATTGAGGGGGTGCTTTGTTGGGATTTATGCCCTAAAAACATGTAACTTTGGACATTTGCTGAATTAATAAAATGACATTTTTCTATTATAATTTGTGCATAATTTGTATGCCTTTAAATATCAGAAAATCCCTAGTTTATTAATGTGACCACAAATTTGGCGTGTAAACTATATGCATGAGGATTAAATTTGTGGAAAATAAACTAAACATAGTCCATAATAATTAATTAAAATACAAGATCTTTAATTAAATATTATTAGTACGGTCCATTAACATTGAGAATGTAATAGTTTTGTCTGGACTATTGATATGTAATAGTTTTGTCTGGACTATTGATATGTTGACATCACAGTGGATGTACTTTATATAATTTGATAATATGGGACTGGACCAAACATCAATTGAATCTCACATAAATTCCGTTATATATTGAAGTTTAAACAATGTCACCAGATGATCATATGTAGATCAATCTTAATCCTAAGTAGTTATAGACTTCTGTTTATAACATCATATTTTTTAACATACTTGTTAAAGTTTGTTTTCTAAAACTGAATTACTTATATCTTGGGAGTATAATTAAATGAATAGATGGGAATGTGACTAACAGATATAGAATCTATTCCTTCCATAATGAAGTTAAAAAGATAATTTCCTCGTATATTGATTCAGGTCTTGAACAATTTGAGTACTTAATTTATAATAGATTTATAAATTAATTGTTCATTGGAGAATCAGTGGTACACAAGGATAAAGATGTAATTGGAAAAATAAACAGAATGTGACCTAGCTCCAGTTATGAATTATCAATGGAGGATTGAATTACATGAAATGATTAAATCGATAGACTACTCGCTATTTTCTGAGAAAATTTTTTCTGTAACTTCAAGAGTGTAATTCCAGAATTTTAGTAGAATAATACTGGAACTAATAAATTAGACAAATTAATGAAAGAGTTTAATTAATTATTATAATTTATTAGAGCTTGAATTACAAGTCTATAGATCTCCAATTCCACCTCTTATAAACATTGTACTAGAAATTACACGATTTCTGTTAATACACACTTTGTCAAGATAAATAGCTTATTTACTTTAATTAATAATTGTTATTAATTAATTAATTAATTTAAATTTATGGAGAAAAACTTACTAAAATTGAAACACTCTTTGAGGTGTTACACGCTAACTCAAACCATTTAATGGGCAAGTGGCATGTAAATTACTAAGAAGCTATTTAATTCATTTTTTAGTCATATATATATATATATATTAGTTTATTTAATTAATCAATTATTATATATATATATAACTACCTTGAAATTACTTGTGTATGACTTCTTAGAAACCAAAACTCACGGTCAAGTTTCTAAGTACTTTAATATATATATATATATATTTACAGAGCCACGGGTGTGGTCCCCTTGATGGGACCGGTCTCGTTTATGTTTTGGCAAATACAAGTCATGTTTTAACCAATACTATATTGGTCAAACGTGACATGTATTGGCCAAAATATGAATGAGATTGGTCCTCTTAAGAGAACTATATCCATGCCCTTAGAACAGACTTGTCTCATTTATGTATATACATATATATGAAATTGCTTTGAAACTACTTAAAATCAAAGTCACGACCAAAGTTTTTAACTTATATATATATATATGTATATTTGATTTAATATCTTATTCGTTAAATAGTTTAATATATATATATATATAAAGAAGTAACCTAAGAGAAAAAAAAAAAGTATATATTGTTTTCTTTAAAAGTCTCCATAATCTAAAAAGAAAAAGAAGACAATCCTCATATTCTCTATAGAACAAACACTTGCAATCTCATGTGTTGAGAATATTACAAGTACCTTAAAATGTGAGTTTAAGAAACTGTACACAACGCCCACACGTTTATCCAGTTGTGTTTGAGGCTTAGATTAGAAGATCGTGGTTTAAAAACCAGAAAAGCTAGGATCCATTGATAGGCTACAAGAGGTATATGCACTAATAAAAAAGCAACATATCACGTCACTAATATCATGTCGTTTGGAGCAATAAATGACGTGGTATTAAACTCATGTCACGTCGTATAGAAGCGACGTGACATATCCAAAACCACCATGTCGCTTTTATACTAAGCGACGTGGCAACCTAACATACCACGTCACTTCTGGGGCGAGCGACATGGTAAGTCCACTAGTAGATACCACGACGCTCACCCCAGAAGTAACGTGGTAAGGCCTTATATCAGTTGGGGCTGAGCACGGCCCCATCAGTTTTCTTTTTCTTCTCCGAGCAGACCTGAGAGTAGGAAAAATTGGTCTATCGGCCCCTTTTCTATTTTCCTGTCAAATCACCACCAAATTTCGTGATTCTTGTTGCCTTTTCTTCCTTTTGACGAGCCTAACACTTCTATAGGATTTTTTTTCTCATATCTGTAAGTGTTTGTGGCTCTATTTCGTTCTAGAAAGATTTTAAATTTTCTCAGCTTACCGCTACAAAATCCGACCATTATTTGATTTTTTTTTTTTTTTGTTTTTCATGTGTATTCGGTACGTTCTTGATTGGTATTGTGGATTTTCTTTCAATGTTTGCTTCAAACATACTATTTTGAACAATTTAGGTATTTTTTCGAAGTTTTTCCTATTTTTCCGATTTTTTCAATTTTATTTTTTTAGATGATAATTTTAGGTTTTAAATTAATTCCTTTATACTAGTAATTATTATATGAGAGGACTTTGTATAATGTATGTTAAGATTTTTCTATATACATTAGGTTGTAATTTGTGATAATGTGTAATGTTTATAATATTTTGTAGTATTATATTATCATAGAGTATTATCAATTTAGAGATAAGTATAAACTTTTGACACTTAGTTAGTAGAATATATAATAATTTTTTAGTTAGTGTATGGTTTTAATGATTTACGAGTTGAAAATCTTGACTGTGGTTAATGCGATTATAATGTATTTAATTATTATTAAATTAGAGATAATTATATCAATTAGATGCTTGGTTAGTGGATGAAAGTTTCTATGAAATATTAATACCTTAAATGTGAATATGTTTGTATGATTATATTAATATATTGACATCGAAAATGATTGAGAAATGGTGGTAGCTGGAGTTGATCATGGTATTTAAAATGATTATATTGGTGTTTATTTGCAGGGAGGGTTAGTCCATTTATAAGGGGAGGTTACGTCGAATTTTTTTTAGAAATTTAGCTAAGATGGATAGAAATTGGATGACGAAGAATAGATTGACAAAAGCGTATAAGGAATAAGTTGAAGCTTTTTTGAAATTTGCTATTGAAAATAGTTTTGATCATAATATGATGCCCTGTCCATGTATCAAGTGTGGTAATATGAAAAAAATTACACTTGGTGACGTAAGAGGACATTTGTGTATGAATGGATGTCCTATACAAAATAAATATGGCACGGGAAAAAATCACAGAGTGAATATGTTTCTCACAAAAGAGCTTATATGGAAGATGTTTCTATAGATTTGGAAGATGATCACCTAGTTGATATAGTTAATAATGTCGAAGAACATTTTATTGATCGTCCGATGGAATTCATAAAATTGTTAGAAGATGTCGAAAACTCTCTTTTTCCTAATTCAAAAGTCACAAAATTATCATTCTTAGTTATAATTTTTAATTTGAAAGTTAGGAATGGTTGGAGTGACTCTAGTTTATCTCAGATAGTTGAATTTCTTGGAGAAATCTTTCCAGACAGTAATAACATCCCTTCCTCTATGTATGATGCCAAAAAATCGTTGTGTGCCTTAGGCATAGAATACAAAAAGATACATGCATATCCAAACAATTGTAACTTATACCGAAAAGAGTATGCTGAAGCTAAAGCTTGGCCTAAATACCAACATTTAAGATGGAAAAACAAAAAGAACAGTAAAGAAAAGAAGGTTAGAATACCGCCTAAAGTCATGTGGTATATTCCTCCAATACTAAGATTTAAACATTTATTTCAGAATCCTGATCATGTGAAACGATTAATATGGCATGAGGAAGGAAGAATAAAAGATGGTAAGCTTCGACATCCTGGTGATTCATTAGCTAGGAATAGGATGAATGAAATATGGTAAAAAAATTAGAGAAGATCCTAGGAACCTTCGCCTTGGTCTTTTAGCGAATGGCATTAACCATCATAATTTACTAAGTTTTAATTATAGTTGTTGGCCGGTCATTCTTGCTATTTACAATCTTCCTCCTTGGTTATACATGAAAAGGAGATTTACAATATTGATGTTACTAATATCAGAAGATAAATAACTTGGCAATGATATTGATGTCTATTTGACACCCTTAGTGGATAAATTGAAACCTTTATGGCATGGGGTTGAATGCTACGATTCCTTTAGAAAGGAGAACTTTACACTACGAGTTCTCCTATTATGGACAATCAACGATTTTCTTGCATATAGAAACTTGTCTGGGCATTATGTGAAAGGCTATAAAGTATGTCCTATTTGTAATGAGGATACCTATAACATAAGATTGAGAAATTGATGGAAAGAAGCGTATATGAGTCATCGACGGTTTATACCTTTAATACACAAAGGCATTTAATGGTGAAAAAAATTTGGTGTTGCCTCAGAACCATCAAATGGTGAAGTGATTTATGATAGAAATCATGAACTTAATATTCATTACAGAAAGTAAAATCGCGACGAAGAATAAATAGACAAATGGAGAAAAAAAAGGGGAAAAAAAAAGAGGACAAAAAGAAAAAAGGTGAGGCAGAAAAGGAATATAAATGTTGGAAAAAAAAAAGTCGATTTTTTTAATTGGAGTATTGGAAATTTTTGTTGTTGAGACATAATTTGGATGTGATGCACATAGAGAAATATATTTGTGATAGTATTATCAGGACTCTACATCCTTAGAAAAATAAAAGATGGGATTATTTCTTGTTTAGATCTTCAGAAAATGGGATTGAGAAAAGAGTTAGCTCCGATAATGAGTGATAAAAGGGCGTATCTACCTTTGCTTCAATTTGAATAAAAAAGAGAGACGTAAAATATGTGAGTGCTTAGCAAATGTGGGGGTAACAAAAAAAATTAGTCAAATATTCGTAATTTAGTGTCAATGAAGGACTTAAGACTAATTGGACTTAAGTCACATGATTGTCACGCAAGAAGAAAAAGGGTGTATCACCCATTGCTTTACAAGAAGAAATTGTCATTGTTCTATGTTTGTCAGAGCAATACTTTCCTCCTTCCTTATTTGATATAATGATGCATTTAACAGTGGATTTAGTTAGAGAAGTCAAATTGGGTGGCCCAGTTTAGATGAGATGGATGTATCCGTTCGAAAGATTAATGAAAATACTAAAAAGGTAGGTGAGAAATCGATACCGTCCAAAAGCATGCATTGTGGAGTGTTTACATAGCCGAAGAAACTGTTGAATTTTGTTCAGAATACATTGCTAGTACAAAGAAAATTGGTGTTCTCAAGGCTCGCTACTTTCCAGATGGTGAAAGTAGAGTTATAGATGGTGGCAAACCTATACGTATGGAGGATAAAGATTTACAACTAGCACATAGGAATGTTCTTAAAAATTCATCAGAATTCTAACAGTACATCCAGTAAGTATAACGAAACTTCTCAATTTTAATTAAGTTGAAATTAAAATTTCATTACACCTAATAACGAAACTTCTAAATTTTAATTAAGTTGAAATTAAAATTCATCAGAAGTCTAACAATACATCCAGTAAGTATAACGAAACTTCTCAATTTTAATTAAGTTGAAATCAAAATTTCATTACACTTAATAACCCTTTTGTTCTATTAGAGAGCATATAGAATATTTGAAAAGCAAGAATCCAATACGAAGAGAGAAGTGGATACAAGACGAATACCATAAAATCTTTACACTTTAGTTACAAAGAAAAGTAAGTTATAATACTAACTAATTATTTGTTGATACTGAATTCTAGTATTCTAATCGTATAGATAATTATTACTTAAGTGGACATTGAACTAAGCAAGTGAGGTGACAAAGTCCTAGAATAATTGAAGTAGCTTGCTCGAGGCCTGACAAATATACCTATTTTGCACGAATCTTTCGCCGTAAATGGTCATCGTTTTAACACTAGCTCACGTGTTAACATAAGAGTTAATCAAAATGGTGGAGTTAGCATTGTGGCTAAAACCATACAATTTGTTAGTGCTAAAGACAAGAATCTAATTTATGGCGACATGACTTACTATGATGTGATACATGAAATGTGGGAGCTCGACCATCGTGTATTTAGAGTCTCGATTTTTAAATGTTAATGGATGGAAAATACTAATGAGATTAAGCATGATAAGTTTGGATTTATTTTAGTTGATCTTCATTGAGTTAGATATAAAGATGATCCTTTCATTACGGCAACTCAAGCAGGACAAGTGTTTTATATTGATGATCTATTACAAAAAAAGTAGTCTATTGTGCTTACATATGAATCACGAAATATCACCATTAATGACGACTTACTTGATGATGACTTATTTACTAACCTAGAAACTATGTATATAGAGTTTGGAGAGAGGGACACAGTAGATATCGTTGCTTCAACATCAGGGTCATATACTCGCAATGACGTCGATGATATTTAGATAAATATTTGATGATATAATTGTGTTTTATGCAATAGATAAATATTTGATGATATAAGTGGGAGTATTAATTTTATTATGTTTATCTTGTTTAGTATTTCTAACTATTGTGTTTTGTTTTTAGATTGATGGTGAGAAGAGATAAATAAAAAGATGTCCATGATGAAGAAAATGAAGAGGAAGAAGACATGGACACGTATGAAAAAAAGAAGTAAAGTGAGATAACATTATGTAAACAAATTATCAAAAGAAGATCCAAAGGAAATTGACTTACGGTAGAATGTAATGCTCTTAGACAACTAACCGAGGACGTCACCATCAAGCTAGAGACTTACTTAAGTGTCTTCTCGTACTATGGTTCTGATCACCATTGTCACATGCACAAGGTGGAGGGCGATCTCTGAGGAAAGGTTTGGGACAATATTGTAGTAAGAGATAATATACTTAATTAGTCTTGAATTCTATAAGATGAATATTCTATGTTGTTATAAATATTAATTTGAATCATTCACAATGTACAAATATCATAGCAAAGGAATGTAGATCCTTTGTAATGAAATCTGTGAGGAAAAAATGGCGTCAATTTAAAAACTACTTAACCTCCGATATAATATATAAGTATAAGGAGGATGCTAAATATAGAGAGGAGAATCCTACGGTTTTGATTCACTCGCCATCATTTGTAAGCATATCCCTAGATGATTGGGTTATATTTGTTGCAGATATCCCCTGTATTTCAGGTATGATATGATAAGTTATATAGAGAATATTTTCAGAACTTGTCTATTTTAGTTTGATACTAATCTTTGGTAATGTGTGCATAGGCAAAAAAGGTGGTGCAACAACAGAGAAGAGCGAAATATAATGAGTATATTCATCGCACATCTAGGAAAAAAATTACAATCGTTGCAAAAAAAAAAACTTAAGAAAACACGTGCGACTAATAAAATAGAACGGGCGGAATTATGGAAAGCAATACGTCAGGACCGTAGGGGAGGATATCTCATTCCGTGGCTCAACCGACGGGAGAACGAATTATAAGTTCTTCTGACTTCTGTTTAAAATCTTAGTTTGTATGTTTGTTTCTATATTTAACTAATTTGGTATCTCATTTAAGATGAGTTATATGATATGAGGTCCCGAGGAGAGATTCAGAAAATTGACTTACATGACATATTAACTCAGACATTGGGGACACCTTAGTACTCTGGTCGTGTATATTCTATAGAAGTTTATGTAACTCATAGGGATGTATTCCATAGACCTCAGAAAGAACTAAGAGCATTGTCAGAACAACAATTTACTTTCTAACGGGATAAGGAAAATCAATGGAATATGCAATTTTAAAATATGCAAAGTAAATATAATACTCAAGAAAGACGTCTTCTGAAATTGGAGGCTAAGTTATTCAGTACCACTTATCAAAAGTCAGCTCCCCAGCCAACTGAGTCACACTTTCCCCAGCTGGCACCTGAGTCACATTTTCCAAAGCAACCGCCTGAGCCATACTTTTCCCAGCCGCTGCTGCAGCCATATTTTCCTCAGCCATCAGATATGTATATTCCTCAGCCACTAGAAATTCATATTCATGCTACGGCCCCTGGTGCTCCCATTCTAGAAGTGGGAACTTCAGAGGTACTATCTTAGTTTCATAACTTTTGCTTATAAGTCAATTTAATACATATTATGAAATTCCATTCCTTGGTTTATTTTTCAGGATATTTAATGCAAGTTGGTTGACCTAGCACTAGATGTTGTTGTATCAGGTTACATCATTCAAACAGAAGGGCCTATGATTCGTGGAGTACTATTAGGTGAGGAAAACTACTGAGTATATATTGTCAAAGTACACGTCCCTGAAGCTTCGTTGCCTATTCCAGTGGTCAATGTGATGGATACAGTGGTAGAAACTATGGGATCAATTGTCGCATAGCCAAAAGAGTTGATACTCATTGTAGGTGAATCTAAGGTATAAATGTTGGGATATTTTCCCTAAAAAGCCGATTTCTAATTTTACCCTTTTAGTATAAATACTTTTCTCTTATATGCAATCATGATATTTGTTAGATTAAATTGTCTCTGTTGAATAGTTTATTTATCTAAAAAAAATTTCATGACTTTACTTGTGTATAAAGAAATAAATATGATTAAGTATTAATTATGGGGAGACTTGTTTCTTTATCTAAGTCTAAAAGAATTAGTTCACAATCTGCAAATAAAGATGGAATACTTTATTTACTAAAGATTGTAGTATTTGTCTATCTCAACAGGAATGATGTGTCTCAAATCATTGAAGTGTCTAACTTCTGATAGAAACACTAGTATAATATAAATAAGTTATGTATATTGAATAGGACCAGGTAATATAAAGAACTGGAGTGCCGTAACTCAATTCTTATATTACTACAAACTAGCTCTTGGCATGTAGATCTTAATCCTTGATGTTTGATTGGACTTGCTTTCATGGGTTGTAGCCTTTTGATTTGTTAAAAGACTAGCCTCAGTGAAATTAGAGGCGAACTCTAGCATATTAGAGGTTATGGCTTATGAATTGATGAGAACATAAAATAGTTTAAGGAAACTATACATTAATGCCACTTTAGGTTCTTTCAAGATTCATGGAATGATTAAATCTAAGATCTTAGTATTCACTTTGTGAATTGGTTGATAATTTTGTCTAAATGGCCATTGAGAACAAAATTATCGACAGCATTATTCCTTGATAGAAAGATAGTAACTTAAAGGTAAATATGTGTTGGAGGGGTATTACGGTAATTTCACCTATTCAACTACGGCATTGTATAAGGATTCTATATGTGGTATAGAATATGCTAGATGGATCGGTTAATCAAGGCTAGTTGATTAAATCTCTATAAAAGGCATGACATCTAATCTAAGAGTGCAGTATTGGGTCTTTAGTGGAGTGTCCTCATTACTAATAGTATTTATATAAATACCATAATAAGAGTTATTATGTATTTATCATACTATTAGAGATTAGATTATTTGGGTTCATTAGGTCCCTTGTCTAACTCAATAAAGCTCATTAATTGGTTGGTGGTATTTGTGAAATTAATTTCATAAAACTGTATAAAATAATGATTCTACACAGAAGTTGGTATTTTTATAAATAAGTTTCATGAGTTGGACATATTTATAAAAATACACCTAAAGCCCAAATTGGAGAACAAGCCCAATCCTAGTTGGACTAGGGTTAGCAGTTTTGGGCCCCATATATATAAGATATATGAAAGAAAAAACTGTATAGTAATTTTAGAAGTGCTACTTGCATAGACACAGTGAGAGAGAGTGAAAAATCGGCCAAGGCTGAGAGGAGAGGAGAGAAAAAGTTTCTTACAATCTCACAACCCCATCTCAAGTCCCGGTGTTCCAAAAGATCAAGAAGGTATTCTTGATCGTTCTCCAACGAAAGATTCAACTTGGTGCGCACTCGCCTCATCAACCAAGAGCAAGAGCATAGGTAAGAAGATCTAGGGTTGGAGATTTGATCACCATCAACAAGGAGATCATGGAGGAGCACGCTATAAGAGGTAAATCCTAATCTCATCTCTAGGGTTTATGTATCTAGATTTGATTTATATTATATATAATCTTGTATATGATATATGCATGTTCTATGGTTATGAAAACTGTTTTCATGTAAAAATTTTAAAACCTAAATCTGCTATTTTTCAGCTGTATTCATGATGTGATCATGTGAATTCTATATTTGCATGCATGCATGATTTGTCCTAAGTGTTAGGTCAATTTACCTACAATAAAGTCTAACACTCATTACTTTGACAATTAAACAATCATTTTTATTTTATTTAAGTAAATGTTTTGATCTCAGTTACCATTACGAAAGGAGAAAGAGAAAAAGCAATAACCACAAAATGAACCAGAGTTGCCTATTACTCAACCACAAATATGTGATGAAGAAAGATGATGACTTCTCAATTCATGTCACTTTTGACAACGAGATGTGTAGAATTCCTAGACAATTCTCATATTTGATTAAGGAGGATATATTGCATGTAACCAACTTCATCGAGATTGGTTCCCTTTGCATCACATTTTACATCAAGTAAGTTTCCATGTCTTTACTCTTGTTATTTGTTTATTTCATATCTTAATGTTTTGTATTAAATATATTGTATGTTATTTTAGGATATTATATGACAAGCTTATAGAATATGAGTGTGCGTATATCATAGCTTTCATTGAATCTTCTCTTATATCGACTGTTGGAGATGACAACAATAATAATTGTGCAAGAGTAATTACTAATTGCTTAACTCTAGGGATGAATGGCACATTATTAGTGGCACTATATAACACAGGATAATTCTCTTCACTTTAATATTTTTGATAGTTATTGGGATATACGTACTATATACGTGTATTTGATTATATTATTTTATAAGAGACATTGGATGTTACTAGTGATCAACGTTGTTCATGAAGTGATATACTTTTTGGATACACTCAGACATCCTCCTCGAAAAGATGCAAGAACTCTTATCAAACTGTAAGTATGATCAAAACTATTTAAAATTAATAACAATGTTTAATACAATGTTGTATGCATGGTTGACATACTTTTATTTTATAGAGCCTTTCGGTTATTTAACATATCAATTGAGAGACATAGTAAGAAAAATGTTCCCGATTAGGAGTCAGTTAAGGTACATTTTAAATTTTATTAATTTACATTATTGGATTAGATAGATTTGTTTTTGCTCACAAATATTAATTGAAAACTCAATTAGAATTGTAGTACCCACACCAACCAAATTACCTATAGTGTGGTTTCTACTTGATGCACATGATGAGAGAAATGTCATAGACACTAACCCATATGAATACATTAATACTATAACTTTCTAACTTAACAGTTATCTTTATTGCATAAATACACTAATTATCAATACATTATTCGAATATAACTTATGCACATTTAAATTTACAGTGTCGTAATGAAGATATGTACACTATGGATGAGATCAATGAAGTTCGAGAGGAATGGGCCGGTGAGCTTATAGAGTATGTATCATGATGGGTGACTCACACTACTAACCTATTTATGTTAATTTTGTATCTTTGGTAGTCTAATTAGGTGACTAGAATTATGATTTCGATTAGTTTAGGTATTTCATGTAGGACTTAGTTATGTGAAAAATATAATTAGTATATTGGATTGCTGGAATTTGTATGATAAATTGCTGGTTATTGATTGCAGGTTATTTTAAGCTATTTTTGGCCTATTTTGGTTCTAATTTGTAATGAATCTAGGGGGTTTAATACCCGATGTAGGGGATTCCATGTCGCTTCTATAGGAAGCGACGTGGTAGGGTACGAAAATGGCCTCAAATTAGGCCACATACCACGTCGCTCTCTAAAAAAGTAAAAAGCGACGTAGTATGTGGGCTACCACATCGCTCTCTAGAGCGACGTAGTAGACCACGTCGCTTTTCTAAAGAGCAACGTGGTATCTACTACCAAGCAACATGGTGTTATGGAGACCTACCACGTCATCTGTTTCCACATCGTTTATGGAGTGATGTGGTATCTCTACCACGTCGCCCTATAAACGACGTAGAAAATAGTTTCTGTAGTAGTGATGATTTATTCTCTTTGTATATTTTTTATTTTCCATGAATCAATACCATACACTCATATAATCAATCATTTCGAAAATATTTTTGAATGTTCCCGCACTAAACATTTGCTGGAAATTCGATTTCAAAACCAATAAGCTTGAACCTCCTCTACTAGCAAGGCAGCTCTGTCCCTACCACCATGGAACTAATAGATAATTTGGCAAGGGAATGAGTAACCATATTCCCAAGCCTCGAAAAATAATGACACTGACAATTACCAACAAGATAAATAAGATTCCTAATATCTAAGACAATAGAATCTTTATAACCTGCCAAAGAATCAGAGTAAATTACTCGAACAACATTTGAAGCATCACACTCAACAACACTGATCTGGAAGCCAAGAGCGACTGCAAATTTGATACCCTCTTTAATGGCCAAGAGCTCAGCAACATATGGGGAACATATTTTAGCTATCTTAAGAGCAGTGCATCCCAGAACTTTCCCCTTACGGACAATCACACCAACTCCAACAGCATTGATTCCTTCAATTAGTGTAGCATCCTTATTTAATTTTAAACTTCCTTATTTAATTTTAGACTTCCTGTATTCGGAGGTTTCCATCTCAGATCCACGGTAGACCTACAAGGAGGAGAAAAAGTTTCAATCTTATTACACTCCTGAAACTCAAATAGGAACATTCCAGCTTCTTCCAGAATTTCCAAATCAACTTTGTTAATGTTTTCAAAAATAAACAAATTCCTAGCTGACTAAATATTCCATAACACCATACAAAAAGGAGCTAGATCATCTCTTGGGATATTTACACAAGAGAATTTAAACTGTGTTAAATCATTTGGTGCAGTTTTTTCAGTGCATTACTCGAATAATAACATTTTAGTTTCCCTATTATTTATATGTAATAAAATTAAGATAGCGTCTATTAAGAAAACACCAAATGAACGGTGCAAAATAAAGTATTGGGAAGAAGATTTGCTCGTGTAATATAATATCACTCACTTTTAGAGGAAAAAAAAAGTTTTTAAAATTATATATATATGTGTATATATGCTAATCATTTATTGTTGATAATTGTGAAAATTATCAAATCGTGAAATCATGCATAATTAGTTAGTGATTATGAGAACTAATTCACACTAATGAATATCTTTCATCATTTGTAAATAGTGTTTTCATTTCAAGACAAGTCTATGGTAGATATATCTACCAATAGAATTAAATCTAATGATTTAGGATTAATCGAATGATTTGTGGAGTTTATTCTTTTCTTTTTATAATTTTTTGGATATATGAAAAAATGGACTCGTATATGTTCTCAAAACTAATTATTATTGTCATATTATACATGTAAAATTACTTCAGTATTTTATTCACAAACAAACCCTAAAATACATTATTCTGCAACAAACCGAAATTATTTCTGCCACTACTACTACCTGCAGTACCACGCCATCACTGCCGATCCTGAATTCGACCATGCCTCCATTTGACTACTGTTGAATTTGTTTGGTAGCCAACCCTAGCTGTTTCACTTGATTTTCAAATGCATTCGAACTTGGCTGAATATAGTCGACCAATTTGCTGGCAGTGCTTCTTTCACTTTTGTCTTTAATGACATAATCAAAAAAATCGACCGTGATCGAATTAGAGTAATTTTAGAATTCCGAATTTTACATTAAATAAAAGTTCTAAAATTCTAATTTCGCAAATGATTTATAATTTGACCTCTTTTTTTACCACATGTTTTAAAAGATGTCAAAAATGATTTTAAAAAAATAAAAAATAAAAACTACGGGTACATCCAAAAAACGAGCTCTACCACCGAATTCTCCTTTCAACGAGGATGAACAAAGTTAATGTTGCAAGAAGAATTAGGTATGGACTAAAAATTTAGGCGCATCATTGCCTACCCCATTTCAAGTATTTCCCAAGCTGTCGTTTCATTAAGTCGGTGGAGAACTAGCTATAGCAAAAGGAAGAAACGTCAAATATGGACTGAGGGTAATATGAGAATAATGCTTATATTGTATCAACTGCTCCTAAGTTCTAAACTTAGTCTAAGGTTATGTCTTTGATTCCAACACGGTCATAAGAGATTTCGGAAATTGAAAGTTCACTTATACCCACTTCTTAATCAAGAAAGTTTGTCAGATTTTCTAAATCGAAAAGTACCCAAGGTATATTAACTTGTGACTGACGCGTACAATTACCTGACTGAAGAGAAGATCTCAAAACTTCTCTCATGCAAAATATGGAAGAGCCAATGACATGGATGGACTAAATTAGGCCAAAATTACTTTTTTGTACATTTTCAAAAAATAACATGTTTAGGAGTGTAAGGACTTCTTGACCATTATTATTGAGGACTTTTTCATGGTCAAAGAGTCCTTGATCATAGGACAAGACGTCTTTAGTACTCCTAAAAATGTTACTTTTAAAAAAGTAAACAAAAAAGTTACTTTGGCCTAAGTTAGTCCTATCCATGTCCGTTTCTAATATGGAGAGATATATGTCCAATTCAGGCAATGATATATGTGAAAATTAGGCCTTGTACGACATTTCTAGAAAATAAAAAATACAATGGGCTGTGTCTTTTTAGATTAGGTATGATTTTTATTAGAAAAATAACATTTTTTAAAAAATTTTAGAAAATATCATTTTTAAATAATAACTAATAATCGGTAACTAGTTTTTGAGTATTAATAACTGGTAACCAAAGATATTTATAACTGGTAACTAGTAACCGATAACCAGTTTTTAGAAACTGATAACTAGTAACTATTTTAAAAATAGTATTTTTCTTAAAGAAAATTTAAAAAAATACGAGAATTGGAAAAAAAAAAAAATGACCCCTGTACTTTTGTAATTCTTTTTTCTTTTTATAAGTAAAGGTGTTAGAACCCATGATATATCCGCCAATGGATCAAGAACAATGAGGCCATGTAACTCTCTTTGATCCATGGTAAGGCCTTTGGGCATTTTAATGGGCTTGAAGATTCATAGCTAGTCTGATGGGCCGCCCGAGTCAAAAGTGGGCCATTTGGCTAAGAAGCCCAAAGAGAAGTGTGGTTGTCCAAGCTGATTTGCAATGGGCTTGAAGATTCACTGCCATTGCATGGGCCGTGTCACGTGCGTTCAGCTCTCTTTGAAGAAAAACTTTTCCACGTTCCGTTAGTTGTCACATATATAGCTTAGGAGGAATTCTACAATATGGGAAATTAAAATCTTCCCTAATATTAGGGAACAAAAAATGACATTTTTATTAGTCTATGTCAAAAATGAGCCCACAAAATTTTTCAATTTTCTTAACCCCATACCATAGCAGATTTCAATCCCAAAAAAAAAAAAAAAAAAAAAAAAAAAAAAATTTTCAAAAAAATATAAAAAAAAAAAGAAAAAAAAAAAAAAAAAAAAAAAAAAAAAAAAAAAAAAAAAAAAAAAAAAAAAAAAAAAAAGGAAAAAAAAAAAAAAAAAAAAAAAAAAAAAAAAAAAAAAAAAAAAAAAAAAAAAAAAAAAAAAAAAAAAAAAAAAAAATAAAATGGTAAACAATAACCCATTTCACACAAATAAAAAACCAAAAATTTAAAAAAAGGCATTTTTTTTAAGTTAATGCAAAAAAAGAGCCAAAAAAATTTTAAATTTTCTTAACCCCATACCATAGCAGATTTCAATCCCAAAAAAAAAAAAAAAAAAAAAAAAAAAAGCCGCAGCATATTTTTTGACATTGGTGGGGCCATATAATTTTTCTTTTCTTTTTTCCAGAAAAATATGTATTCGGACCATTTGACTGAAAAAAAAAAAAAAAAGAAAAAGGAGGAGAAGAAGATGAATATCTCCATGTTCCTTAATCCACCGCTAAAACACAATCAAACACACGAAAATTAAAAAAACAAATTTAAGATTGACTTAATTTTGGGATAAATACCCATTTATTTAACCATCCCATAAATTTTCTAAAATAAAATTGACGGTTAAATTAATTTTTTGTTTCAATCACTTGACTCATCAATAATTTTTTTTCTATTCTATTTTTTTCTCCCTCTAAATTACATATAATACAATTGAGAACACTCCACATCACTGTATTGGTAGAGAAAAGAGAGGAGAGGAAATGAAGTTTAAATTCAAGAAAGGACTTTTATGTAGAAACAGAGGGGGGAAAAAAAAAGAAGAAGAATGGCATGAATATATAAAGGATTATGAGGAAGAGAATATTTTCATGAATTATATTTATTTTAAAGACAAGTTTAGGTTTTATTAGTGTACGATAGAGACCACCTTACACCACTTTCTTTTGCACTGTTAATTAAATCCAACAGCCTTATTTAGTTTTCTATTTTGTTCCCTAGTGTTAGGGAAGAATTTTGTTTCCTTGTTGTAGAATTCCCCTTTAGCTTAATTGAATAATTTAGATTCATAAACTACCCTTAGAAGTTAGTTGTTTGGGATAGTTTTAATTCTGATTTTATCGGTTGAAGAAGATAGTTAAAACCCATAGTTCGATATGCAGTTTGGATGGTATATTTTAAAAGAGTTATTTAGATTTAAATGAGGCTTTGGATTTGTGGCTAAATAAAACAAGAGTAAATTTGAAATTAAGAAAGTTTGATAAATAACTTCTCGTGTATTTTATTGAAACTTTGAGAAGTGAGAACTCATATGGTCGAAGGGGGAGAAGCCTATAAAGACATGAAACTCTTGATATTCATCCAACAAGCCTTAAAACGACCTTTTACAAAGTCAAAAGTCAGTTTTTAAAAGTCATGTCAAACATAGGTAAGTGTTTAGAATTGATTCTAAAATAGCTATTTTTAACTTTTAAAAGTGGTTAGAGCAAAAAAAAAAAAAAAGAAAAAAAGGAGAACAAGGCGTTTGGTAAGTTCCTATTTTTAGTCAATAGATTTTAAAAGTTGTTATGTGTAACCGCTATTTTAAGCAGAATTTGAGAAGCATAATAAGAATTGCTTTTTACAAAGCTGATTGTACTATCACAGTACAAATTTCTCAAAATCGAATTCTATAGCAAACATAATCTAAATTTACCGAATACTTAGATGTTGCTTTTAAATAGTACGGTAATTTTGTAAATAAATTTACCAAACACCTAGGTCAGATTTTTTTTTTCTGTGTATCTGCAAAATATTGCTAAAATATCGATAATGCCATGAAAATTTCAATGTCAGTAGAATGTTAGTAAAAGTTGAGATAATATTGAGATATTTACGGATATTTCAAGACAATATCAATGGTTTTTTTTAAATATTTAGAACAAGCAAAAATTTCTCTTAAAATTTCAACTTCCTTGAAACGTTTTTTTGGTATTAAATTAATTCAAAATGTTCTACATTATCACTGATTTTTAATTATTTTTATTATAATTTAGAACTAGTTATAATTTGTAAGATATTAATATGAAATGTATTCAATAAACTACTGTGATATGCATATTAATTTTAAAATTATTCTATGAAGTAACTTCAATCATTTATCGTACTTCATACGCATGTTTTATTGTCGTATATATAAAATATTGAATTTTTTAAATAAAAACTAATATAAATTATGCAATATCAATTATTTTAATATTTTCTAAAATTTCGCTTGAAAATTTTGTATTTTAAAATAAATTCCAGTAATTTTCTGGAATATCTTCGACAACGACATTGTCATCGATATTATCTCTAAAATTAAACCTCGATGTCATTCTAATCCTTGGGGGAGACTACTTGTCTTGTCCACACTCCCTATTGTCTAATTAATTTTCTTATTTAGAAAATAAAAGGAAAAGCACACTTTTTATTTTTTATTTTTAGTTTTTCAGATTATAGTAAAGTACTGATAATGCTTTTTTTTTTTTTTGGTGATAAACTTGAGGTTATTATTTTTTCAAAGAAATCAATCAAGGGATTGTTTGGATATCAATAACTTAATAGTATTAATGTTAGTTAGAAAAAAAAATTAATGAAAAATTTGACCAAAAAGATAAGATGGATTACTTTTTTCCTCTTTTAGAAAATAAAGGGAATAGCTTTGGGTTTTATGAAAATAGAGAATTAAATGTGGTATCTAGCTAAAACAAAAGGGTTAGTTTTGGGATTATTTCCAAAGAAAAAGAAAAGTAATTGTAGTAAAATTTTCTTCGAATATTTTTTGAAAAACTAAAAATAAAAACACCCTGATGAGGTAAATTTGCGAGGTTTTGATTCTACATTTCTAATAACAAAAAATATAATCCATTCCATTAAATTATGTTAAACGTAAATTTGAATGGGGAACTTCTGAAAACCCCTCATCTAGAATCTATGATTACTACTTCCTACCATCTATTCAATCAATAAACTTCCCTTGCCTCTGGCTGAATATTGCACTAATGAAAACGACATGAATAGGATTAATTAGGACCAAAATGATTTTTTTTTTTAATTTTTCTGAAAATGACATTATTATAAGAGTCAATTTCTTGACCATAACAGAACCATTATTTAGGATATCAAAAAGTTCTTGATCAATCAAAAACGCTGTTGATACTTCTAAAAATATCATTTAAAAAAAAAAAAAAAACACACAAAAGTCATTTTGGCCCAAGTTAGTCCTATCCATGTCTTTTTCTCTGATGGTGCCTCCACAAGAAGTTCAAATTGACCTGCAATCGGGTTGAAAATTATGGGAAACAAGACTAGGGACTACAGTTATAAGATGCACATTTCTAATGTTTCTTATAAAAACTTGCATCGACTAGGATTAAAACTTTTTACAAACGCAATTACAAACAAAAGCTTTCTGCCAGCTTGGAATTGGAACTTGCATGATTCTTCCCGTCACAATCAGAAAGAAAATAAGATAAAAAGAAACAAATACTGACTATCAATACACATTTATAAACTCTATATATATATATCTATATATATTATATTATCACAATAAATACAGCACAAAATGATTGGCCAAAAAAATTTGATGGAATGATCATCGAAACAAGACTTTTAAAATGCCAAAGCTATAAGCTAAAAGCTACATTATACATGTAATTACAAAATAGCATGTATGCGAAAAAAATTAGTTGAGATTAATCCTAGAGGGAAGGCAAACACAAGTCTCCTCCTTTGCTGTAAGGGGTCCTGAAGCAGCCAGTCGTATAACACGAGGACCACTGAGATTGTATTTGTGCTCGGCTTCGGCAAAACCTCTGCAGAGAACCTGTTCGACCCAATTCTCCACTGCCCTTTTCTCCTCTGACAACCAAGCAGCTGCGAGTATCTGTAACATGACTTCGTAATCAATCTCTAGCATAACCTCAGGTCCCAACATTCTCTTGAAATTTTTATTGATGTCCTCCACTATTTTCTCAGCAAGTGCATCAAAGTCGAATGGCTTTAAAACTACTTTTTCATCTACATGATCAAGGAAATCTTCTAACCAAGCTTCCGAACTTTCAGAGATGGAGTCGCTGTCGTACTCCCCATAATCGTCAGTTCCTTCAATCTCCTCCACGGGCACATTCAGGTCCAGATAAGATCTTGGTGCCTTGTGGGCACGTTGTTGTGACTCAAAGGTTTGCTCTGTGGAGTTGCTTGTTTCATTCAGCTTTCTTTTATTTACAGATGACAGGTTTGAGGTTTTGTCTTCAGGTGTTACTCTGACATTCATCCCCTGGCAGTGGCTGGCATTGCTGGCAACAGATCCACCAATCAATATTTGCATTTGATATCTCTTAGCTGCCAGTATCATCTCTTCAGAAAATTTAGTAGGATCATTCTCTGGATGGTGAGATGTTTTACCCTTCACTATAGTTGTGGTTCCCACAAATGTAATATTGTTGATGCTGATTTCTCTTCCCCGAGAGTCCGGAAACTTACCTGTTCTAATGGCTTGTGACAAGCTATTCTGGACCAGCAGATCAGACCTCTCTATATTTTCCAGAAAGACAACTGCATGATGTTTCCTGCTCAATTCCCCAGTAAGATAATCGACAACCGTCTTACCCCTAAACTTAAAATCATAATCATCTGGGTCTTCATATTCAAAAATGGAGTTTGCTTGGCAACCTCTATCCAAAGAACCCAAATCAACAGAGATAAGACTATCCCTCGAGCCATACAATATTTCAGCAAGTGCTAAAGCGATTCTCTTCTTTCCTACTTTGTCAGGTCCAAGAAATGTAAGCCAAATGTCTCCTCTGAGATTTGATCCACGTTGCCTTCCACCACTGGATCTGCTAAAGCATACAGCTTGACTAATAGCACATATGGCTTCATCCTGCCAACCAACTTTTTCAAGTAATACTCTCTTGAGTGATTTGAGATCTCTAGGATCACACTGCCCCCTGAAATTCGATCTAGAACATGAAGAAGGTTGGATGGCTTGCTGTGAAGTATTCTCACTTGCTGCATCAAACTTGCATGAGTAACCAGGCAAGTGTAGTGGGCGTACATCATGATCCTGTAATTTTATACATTGTGCTTCCTTATCAGTTGATGCGAATATTGTTCCCAACCCCAAATCTGTGGTCACAGAAGTGACAGATGAAGATGATGTGCGGTCAGGGGGAAGATTCATATCATGCAAAGAGTTAGGAGAATAGCAGGAATTTCCCATTTCAATTTGGCGACTATCTGAAACTTTTGCCAATTTCTCAGAATGATGATCAACAGTCTCGGTCTGAGAAGCCATTGTCATCAAACTGCTCGGCTTTGAATGGAAATTCTTTTGCAAGTACGTTGGTGGACAGGAAGATGAAAATGCAGATCGCATTCCATTTACAATTGAATCTTCACCACTGCTTTCTTTCCTATGTGAAGCACCCTGAAAGCCCTCTACAGATGTTACTTGGGACCCTGCCTGGAAAACATCAGCTTTATGGTATGGTTGTCCGTGATGAAGACCTTGACAAATTTCATTCCATTTTTTTTGCAACTCCATGTTCAATGTTGTTCCACCATCCTTGGTCTGCACTGAATTAAGATGTACATTCTTAACATAAATATTGTCACAAATTAATTTGACCAAATACAGCAAAATAATTTGCTTCAAACAACTCTTTAATATGATAATTAAACTCAGAGCTTAGTAGTGTATTTCTGTGCGCAGACAACCTAATTGCTAAGCTAAAGAATCAAGACTTCAAATGGATTACTACACACCTTCATTAGATCCACTCCCTTTCCTGCGTCAAGTTCAGCCATTTGCAAAGAAGGTAAGCTCTCCGAAAATCGACCAGTAACTGAAAGAGACGACCCCGCCTTCGAAACTGAAGCAACTTCCTGCTCATACTTTTCGTTACACGCATGGCAACGAGTGAAACATTGGTTTGTGCTACTGAAAGGATTTTTCATTTCAGATGGTGCAGCAAAAAACCCACCAAAGGGAACAAAGGACCCCATCAAGCTGTAAGCATATCATGAGCATGGAACTGTGAGATCCAACGGGGACAAGAACAGTCAGAGACAAAGTGTATGCCTTGAGACATACATTCATATACAAATGAATACTATTCTATATACATATATATGTATTATATGCATGTGCACAAGAACATTATTTCAAATAGCACTAGCCTCTTAAGTGTTGCAACCGTAGCATAAAATGTGAGTATTAAAAGTACTGACAACTATAAACTAAATCTCATATTTTTCTCTTGATAGAGCCAAAAACTGCAGGTAGAGACCACAATTAGTGCAGTAGAACCAAATGCCAAACAAGAAGAATAGAAACAAAGCCAGTTAAACTTGCAATGAAGGGGTAGCAACATCCCAACATCAATAATTTATAGGAGAATGGGACATATTTTGGGGCCCAAAATGAAGAGGAATAGTGGGGATGACACTTCAGCTACATATGCTAAGTCCCCCTGTCAAGTATGGTGTTATCCTGATATTTCACTCGGCCAAAAAAAACTACACCATAAATTTTTCCTATAGGAGTAGTCCCAAATTAGACCTGCATATTAAGTTAACATGATGCCTGTTTGTTCTAGACATGACATACTGTAGTTTTACATATCAACCTTCCAACTAATGCGTTTACTTGCAAAGTTCTTACATTCTGTTTCATCTTGTACTCGACTAATGTTCTGTTTCACAGACTAAAACAATAATCATCGCTTTCCAATTCACTTCAATAATATCAAACACCAACCTTCTTGATATACATCGATCTTTGATACTAACAAGTTGAAAGAGAGTTTTCTAAGCAAGAATAACAATAATAATAAATATAACAGGGTTGATACTAAAACATAGTATCACTGACCTTGATTTAGAGTAAAGTCCTTCTGTCGAAGCTTTAGAAGACGTAATGGGAAGAAGATGCAAATCCCAATCCTTTTGAATGTTCGGAAACTGAGCCAAAAACTTGGAATAGATTTCAAAATTCCCAGCTGCTCCAATCAACCATAGTTTCCCACTATGAAGCTCCAACAAGCTCGTCAATCGCGAAACCACAGAGCTTACCCGGTCAGCCAAGCCACCATCAGTGACCAAGTTCTTCAACTCTCCAAAGTTCAATACAACACCAGGCCCCGAGCATTGCTCGACCGTACGATCCACCTCCTTAAACTTCATATCCAGCTTCTCCTCACTCCCTTCTTCAGCCAAAAACTCAGAAACAGCTGCCTCGATACAAACTAAGCTCAATCCAGCCATTTCAGCCGGCAAAAGTCCTGCCTTGCCACTCGAAACGCCCTCGGCGAAACTCTTGAGAGCCTCGCTTGCGCAGACACCGATCAACAAAGGGTTTCTCCCACTCTTCCTGGTCAAGACTTCGCCGACTCTTCTCGAATTCTCGTCCCCATCTTCGTGTCGAGTGAAAGGGAAGCTGAAATTCCGACGACCCGGATCCGAATCCGTGAGATTACACAGAAATATGGGCGGGAATCGGGTCCTGGCGAACGGGGAGGCTTGCCTCGCCGGCGGGTGGACAATCGCGAGCTTGATGTCACAGCTCCGAAACCCAGCTTCCCCGAAAACCCGACTGACAATCGGGTCGTCCAGGATGGAGAGAACGAAGTGCTTGAGCTCGACCCTCAGAACCGGCGTCGGTTGCTGCTGGGCGACGTGATTTTGGTGGAAGTGGAAGCTCTCCGGGTGGCGCCTCTGGTTGGCCTGAGACCGCTTGATGGCGGCCATGAGGGAGTTCGAAACAGGGGGCTCATCCAACGCTTTGGAGGAAGGCAAACGGTCGAGCGAGACCCCGACGGAGAGCTCCAGCGCCCGGAACTGCAGGCGTGGCGAGAACGCGCTGCTCTGGGCGCGCGTGCAGGCGTCCCGGAGGGACGAGGAGGGCAGGGCCAGCAAGGCCGAGACGGCGTGGAGGGAGGTGGTCTGCGCGTGACCCCGTCGACGCGCCACTGCCACGGCGTCGTCGAGTGCTCGAGCCGCCTCCTCTGTCAAGCATTGCCTCGCTGCGCTTACCGGCGTCGGCATCGCCGGCTAGCATATATACACCCCTACTTATATATATATATATAGATATAGATATTTATATATATACACACAACTATATATATATATATATATGTGAAAAAGTGAAGGTGGGTTGGGTTCTTTGGCGGTTGAAACGTTTTGGGTTTGGAAGAAAATGGAAAAACAGAAACAAATAAATATAAAATAAAATAAAATAAAAAAAACCAGAGGGAAAAAAAGCAGAAGTAAAGCGAGGGGTTTACTTCATAAACTTTTGAAGAATAAATTATTCCGCTGGGGAAGACAAGAAGAGGGTGAGAGAGAGAGAAAGAGATTGTTGTCGTGGTTGGGTGCTAAAGAGCTGGTGTTGGTCGTGTATATGTCAATGTGTGTTGTGGTAGTGATGGCAAGCTTTGTGGTTGTATTATGTGGAGGGGTTGTGGGGCCTTTTTTTTTGGGGTTTGGAGTTGAAGCATTTTAACAAACATAAGGTGAGCATAGATTCCCTTCTACCATCAACAAAGATCTTCGTCTTCTCCCTCATCTTGATCCGATCCTCTCTCTCTCTCTCTCTCTCTAGTAGTCTAGTTCCCACTTCCATTGAGTAATCCTTTTTTACTTGCTTCTTTTTTTTAATTGTTTCGGGTTGCTTTTTTGTGAGGGAGAGGGAAATATGCCGTATCCACTCCAACCATATGGCCCTTTAAAAACCGACTGTACTAAAGCAAAGGGAATTTATACGGCCACCATGTCGTATGTGCTTCACGCTTAGAATCACAACTAATAAAATAAAGCGTCATATGCATAGTTTCATTAACGGTCATGTTTAAATACTATAAGTATCTCATCATATTGATCCTACTAATAGCTTTTGGGTGATGAGAGTTCGCTAGCTTAAAACTGGTGATTACATTTGCAATAGCATTTTTTTTTCTTTTTTCTTTTTTTGTCGTTTGAACGAGACATAAAGCCGATCGTAATCTTAATTAATATGACCGATAACTACACTTTACCTCTAATAATAAGGTTGAGGTTCTAAACCCCTCATTTCTTAAAAGATGTAGGCTTTTTAACTTCTGTTTAGCTTTCAAGACCAAAATTGCTTAGGCTTCATTGGATCTTGGACTTTAGAGAGGAAAAAAAACAAATTCTTCGGAATTTAATTTTCTTTTGGATTTTATTAAAGATTGAGAGAAAATTCTTACAAACATCAATGGAAGTTTTCAATAAATTTGAAAGATTTAGATTATAATGAAGAGATTATCAGAGAAAATTACGAGAGTATTTGTATATTTTCTAGAAGAGCTTTTTTGATTTGGAGAGCTTTGTAGAGAAGTCTAAGTTCTAATATATCTAAAAAGAGCTTCAAAATAAGATCTTTTTAAAGTCTAATGAAACTTTTGTTTCATAAATAATTTCAATTTTATCTCTGTAATGACAAAAGGTTTAAGTTTATCTTTATAGAATCAAACTGAGAAATTGCAATTTTATATCTTCTTCTTCTAAATAGTAAAAAAGAAAAAATTATTGCAAAAGGACATATATGAAAAAAATTTATGTCCTAGCAAACATACTCCTATAGTCCGTAGCCTTATTTAATTGTGTGTATATATATATATATGCATATGATATTCAATCACTTAATAATTGGTACCTATTCTATCATTCAAGTTATAAATCTAGAAAACAAAATATCATAAAATTGATATTTAACATCTTTCGTCAAGTAAGTACATAATTAAGCAAATAATTTAGAGAATGCTAATCAATATCAGTTCGTTTCTTGTTTTTTCTCATTGTAAAATTTATGTTTATTGTTAATTTCTTCAAGGAGTTACGTACTTCATGCAATCGGTTTTATGTTTATAAAATTCCCTCAATTGGATACATTTTTTTTTTGGTTCCTTTATGAGGAGAATTGTTTTACTTTATATGGATAGACTTGAACTCCAACTGCCACATAGGTGTAAAAGATGGACAAATTTGTTTTCCCTTATTTTCCGAGGACAAATCAACATAAAGATATGATTAAAAATTTAGCTTGAGAAGTAAGGGACGAGTAAACCCCAAAATGTCAATTCCAAAAAAACCCACTTGACACTGATTGACAAAGTGATGACTCATTGGGTATTGGATATGGACCACTCCATTGGCGGCCCGGTAACCCATTTGACTACTTATGGGTTCAACCACACTAAAAAAAGTACACGTGGCAAAGCACATTGGAGCTTATACACACCTGATCATTTCCTTATTGCATGATAAGGATTAGTCCAACGCATCAGAACCAAATGGCATTCGAGGGGTCAGGTCCATTTGGCTTCTCGGCTCTCCCCATCTCAAAAAGGAAAAGATATATTTTCCAGAAAAAAAAAAGGAAAAGATATATGAAGCGAAAAAGTTTATTGATTTGACCTTTTTTACTATGCTCTTACGGTTAAAAATTTGGAGTGAATATTTGGGCCACAATACAAGAAATATATATATGTTTAATTGATATTTGACGCAAACTTAATTTGAAATGATATGATTAATATTTATTAAAATATGTAAATAATTACTTTATAAAAACTATTTCTTAAAAAATTTCTTCTAAGTAAAGTAAAAATATAAAATTAATGAGCTAATTTATATTAACAAAGTAAAACTTAATTTTAGAAAAAATCAGATAAACTAATAACTATATTATTTATATGTGCTGTGATGCATAATGACATTTTTATTAATCAAATGATACATAGGTCACTCAAAATTGACATAATTTAATTGAGTAAATATTGAGATATCAAAATCTTGCATAAAAAATTTACATCAATGACTTGATATTATTTAATTTTTAGCCAATATAACTTTAAATTATGTAATCCCACCATAAAATAAAAAGTGATTGAAATGTATATCACATTATCTTGTATAAGTTTTTGATGCAAGATTTGTGTGTTCCTATTATTACTCAGGTTAATTTATTCCACACAACACGAATTGCGAGCTTGTCACCCTTGTCAAAAATTGAGGAAAAAAACAAAGTCTTTCCAAATTATTTTAGATGGAATTCTTTAATGCTTTAAATATTTTTGCAAACTGTAAAATCTTCCTTTATGAGTCTTTTTTCATTATTATGTAAAGAAAATTCTAAATTAGTTTAACCCATATATGTATTTATACCACAAAAATATCATAAAGAAGTGAAGTTCTGCCCAAAATTTGGCAATTATTTTTTTTCTTTAATCTTTTTTACTATATATACCTTGAAGGATTTACCTTTCTCAAGAATCCGAACCTTAAAATTAAATAAAAAATGAAAAGAAAATTGTACATTTTCCATTTTTCCCGGTGTATCTTTTAAGAAAGGGACAGATAGAAAAGACAACCGTTGTTACCACTAAATTGTCCCATTGGGCATTTCAATAGAATAATATGCAAAGTAAGTGATATAAACTGGATTGTTTTCTTTTTTTCGAATAAATTCTTACAGGTAGAATTTGGAAACATCACCTTTTAATATCCATACGCTTTTACTTTTTTTTATTTTATTTTATTTTAAATCGGTCATGTCCACATTAAAATCTGATAACTATCCTTATCAGCACGTTAATTTGTGTATTTGACTCTAACCATATGCTACTAAAAAATTGCTTGTTATACTGTCTGTTAGCTCCATGCACAATACTTAGGTATAAAATTTGCTTTCTTATCCTTTTTTGCCTGGAAAATTTGCTTTCTTATCACTAATCAGGTGGTCCATGCTGTATCTTTACCAAATGATATGTAACTTTCTAGGGACCAGTTTTCTCTCTGCATGTTACAAAATAAACATGGTAAAATTGTTTAAAACAAATGATTTGTAATTTGAATCACTACATGGGTCACTTTAGAATGAATTCAAAAGTGAAGGGGGAAAAAAAAAGAAGACTACGATTGTGATGTTAGATGTTAATAAGATTGAAATTAAAACCCAATACAACTTTAGATCATTCATGCTAAACAGTTAAGTTATGAGATTGTCAATATTACCTGCATCCATGATGGTACATGAGTCATTTTAAAATGAATTTAAAAGCGAGGAAAAAAAAAAGATGACTATGATTGTGATATTAGATGTTAATAGGATTGAAATTAAAACACAATACAACCTTAGATCATTCATACTAAACAATTGGATTATGGGATTGTTGAGGTTACTTGTGTCCATGATGATTTTTGGATGAGGACTCGGTAACAGTCACGAAGGTGGAAGCAAAATAGCTTTAGGATGAGCTTGAGGGTTAGTATCTTTCACTGCCAAAAATTGTAGGTTCATTCAATGGATATCTCTGTAAATGATAGTGGCTAATAGATAAGTGTTGGGAATGTATGCTCTCCAAAGCATATTCCATCATGTAATAAACATTTTCTGGAATTAATAAAATTTGTTAGATATTTTCATTATATCTTTTGCATATGTATGATTGAATAAAAGTCTATTTAATTACATAATATGTATCTTGTGATCACCAGGTGGAGTCACAGAAGACACCGATACAAGTTATTTTGTAATTAAATAAAATTATTCGCAGTTAACAAAATAAAGTTGGGCTCTTTATTTTAACTGTTGTAAATTCATTGAGTAATTTGTCTTAATTACGTATGGATTTACTAATGTAGTTAGACTACATTGAATGGATCAATTATGAGATTTAATAGACCTCAAATAACTGTCAGACTTATTAAATCTCATTTGGTATTGATAATACTTTATTCTCAATCCTGAGTTAATTATAAGTTCATGTTTGTTTGTACTGCAACATTTGAGTTACTAAAGGGTGCAACTCTAATTGAGGGGTTAATATTCTCAGTAACTTGGTGAGAGGTATTTATGGACAGTGATACTTATAGATTGATAATAAGGAATTTGTACATATATATCCCTTGACGGGTTCTCGGTACTTGATCATAGAATTCTCTGGCCAGAGTGTGTCAACATATCTAATTAATATGTTGAAAATGATCATTAGAGAAAACCAGTAAGAGTCAAGAAATAAAATATAATTAAATTGATTAGACAGTTAAGATATCAATTTAATTATGATATGGTACAAAGGATTAAAGTATAGATATCAATGTGACATGGGCTAATTATTACTAGTGTGATAATATCCGTAAAAATATCATTTAATAGTAGAGTGTAATTCTAATCTTTTAGTGGAGTAGATTTGGAATTTACAATTGGGCCGATTAATTTAAGGCACAATTGTGGGAGTCACTATTTTATCAGCCCAAAGATCCCTGGGCTAGCCCGTAAATTCGGTTGTACCTCTATAAGTCCAATTGATAGAAGAGAAATAGCAGTTGGGTCTCACAAGCCTAAGACTGCACAAGCCTAGCCCAGTAATTGGGCATAGGCGTGTGGCACTGTGCCTCATGGCGTGTAGTACACTCCCATTAAATGGGATTTGTAATTTACTACAAGATGGATTATTTGAATTTTGGAAATTCTAAATTATTGTAATAATTAATTTGGAATAAAGTTCAAATAGATAGTCTATCAGTAAAAATCTGTACGTATTATTTTGTGTTGGCCAAATTTGATTTGGCAACAGTCAAGATAATGGAAATAAATATCTTTTATTTAATTTTTGATTTGAATTAAGAAATCTGGATAGATAAAGGATAGATATTTATTTGAATTAATTTCTAATTATCTTAAGAATTAAATATTATTGGAAAGTATTTTGAAATTTGAAAATACACCTTTATAGGGTGTTACACATTTTTAGGAGAGAATCTCTCTAGCAAAAAAATGTGTAGAGCAATCCTACTAATAAGGGATTGCCCTGGTACATTGAATCTGGACAGATATTTTTCTATTAGAAAATAACTTTAAAAGAAAGATGTCCAGGGAATTTTTGTACGTAGAAGAAAAAAAGTTACGTAAAAATTTCAAAGTGAGAATTTTTCTCTGCACCCAGAGAAAAATAACTTTCCAAGAAAAATAAGAGCGTACAGTTTTTCTTGAGAGTTTTGAGTGATCATAATTCTCTAGACAGAAAGGAAAATCACGCAGATCAATTAAAAGCTAAGTGACAAGAAATTCTTCTTGTTATTCTGTTAGTTTTTAATTTATTATTTCTGGGTTCTAATCATCTCTCTTGTGGCGTACAAGGTGACCACGCACCGAGTACGGTATAGAAAACGGGTCATAGTCCGGAAGACTTTGGAGTGGGATAACTCGCATCGTTCTTCCGTCGGCGTCGGTAACGATCTACAAGAGGTTAGATCTTTTTCCTTCTAATTTTACGAGTACGATCTTGTTGTTTCCGCTGCGTTATGTGCTTGTGTGATTTTAGGTTTCTGATTTTTTTTTTTAAATCTATGGCTATCACCTCACGTGCTATAATAATAACCTACAATAAGATCATATGTGAATTATTTTGGCCTGGAGACCATAATCCTAAAAATAAACTGTATGTACTACTCAATTAGGGAATCCATCAGCCCTAACTGGGTAGACTACTCAGATATCCACATTGTCAATCATTACTCATTGGATATTCTGACTCATCTTTATTAAACCACTTAATTAGGGTCCACTTAGAAATAGTATGACCCAATACAATTACTAAATATGTAGCCTATAAATTAATTGAAAATATAATTTCCTAACAATCTCCCACTTGGACCACATATGTACCAAATATAATTATATTATAAAACTGAAGTACGACCATAAAATTACCATATTATTTTTGAATATCCCCAAAGTTACAATCCCGTCCATCAGGCATTAATTGATATAGAATATGATTATGTCCAAAAAGTGTTTATTATTTATGGATATTTATTGAATATTTTGGATATTTAATAAAAGATATTTCATGTATAGTATTTGTGATAATATTTTGATTATTGGTGCAATGGTAAATGTCCAAAGGTTCCGTGATTTATTCATTAGAGAAATATTTTAATAAAGTTATATTTTTTCTAATTAAATCAAATAAGATTATTTACAACTAATAAGAGAAGCTGGACACTTTTCTTGGATTATGTTGCAAGACTTTGTGCATTTATAATGTGTCTTAATCTATATTGGTATGACCATGTACAAAAAGTCTTGGTGTGTAAACATTGAACATGAATTATATGAAATACGTTATTGTAATAAGTGTCGTTGTCGAGAATATATTCTCATAAATTTGATATTTAACGCATGTTTTTCTTAATCTTAAAATAAGAGATGAACCAGTGTCTATAACTTGTATTATTTGAGATGTTAAAAGGTACAGATCAAGAAATTGAAAATTTATACCCTAATATTTGGGTAATGTATTATTATGGGCACTGGGAACATATGCTTATAGATATGGAATCCATAATTCTATTATATAAAAAAATGAATACTGCTTTGAGGAGCTATAGGAGCTTGGACGATTTAAATCTTAGCTAAGTAATTAATAAAATTAGATATTTTATTGAAAACTTTTTGTAAGTTTGATCATCTATTAGATATAGTCTTGTATCAAGAAATTGAAAGATATAATTGAAGGGGCAAAATAGTAATTTTACCTAGCTCTAATTATCCGCATTCATGTGGGGATATACATACACATGTTAATTATCTAATAGATATAATTTTAATTATAAAGTATCTTGTGATATTTATTTAATTCAAGAATGCAGTTTGGACTTTTAGTAGAATAAGTCTATCACTAATAGTATAAGCTCACTGGCATTAAAAGTTAATCGTAACTAGGGGGTTTGTCTATTAGAGCTTAAATTAAATAGGTCCATTTATATCCCTAACCTACACCAACATCTTAGGCTGCATGAGATCAATTGAGCTCAAACAATTTTCTAAGTAATTACATAAAAAGGGAGAAAAATATCGGACTGAAAAGTGGGCCTTTTTGGGCCCACCACTCTGCTAAAATAGTAGTGAAATTCGGCCAGCCCATGGCCTCTAAGGCTGGCCGAAATTCTCTTAAGGTAAAAAGATCCTTCCCCCTCCTTTGTGTGTAATTCAGTTTGACTGAAACATTAGTTTGGCAGTAACACAGAAAACTGAGAGAAAAGTGAGAGAGAGAAATTTTTGAAGCCATCATTAGAGGCTATTGGAGTTCTTGTATTCTCACTTTAGAGTTGATCAAGATCAAGATATCCACACACCTCTACAATTATAAGCTTGATGCATAAGAAGAAAGACTCACTGGTTGAGGTATACAATCTATTGTATGTATTTAGACCATAACAAGGATCCTAAAAGTTTTTATGAAAAACTATAATTCGGAAAAATTTTGTGTTCCATGCTTATGCTCATCTTTGATTTTGTCACGTTTTTCGTAAATTATAACTAACAGTTTCTCCTATTGCTCAAAATTCTTATATTTATCAGAAGAACTTTCCTCCATAAGAATAGCGGATTGATCCTTTTTTAGTGCCAGGTTAAGATCTGTACAACTCAGTATGATTATGACATTCTCTTTTCAGGCCTTAAAATTTGTTTCGGCAAGCATATGTATAATATTAGATTGGCTAAAATATTTGCAGCAGAAATTGAATAGAGAACAAAAATAGAATAATAAATTAAATATACTCATAACTAAATGTCACAAATAAGTATACAATTTAACAAAAAATATGCAATCATGACATTAATAGATAAACACATAATAGTGGCTACCATCACAAGATATCCAGCACAACATTAATAAGCTTTCTTTTGAGCCGACTTATTAATTTGTAAATGGTACTCTCTACTGCAATAATCAAATAATAATAGTAAATTCTGTCAAACGATAAACCTTTCTTTGGTCCGATTTATTGTCTATATGGAAAACTAAATAATCATCACATATTCATTGTCACAAGTGTGTTTATTTTTTGGCCAAATAATCACCTTCCTTTGGGCCAGAATTTATTAACAACAAACTCACAACATCTTTATATATTAAAATAATTAAGAATACACAATAGAGGCTACTTTGGCAATATATTATTTTATCGTATTTATTTTAGCACATAAGACAATTTGTGCAAAGAAAATTAACCAAAAAGCCTAACTAATCAAGATTTTCCAAAGCACGAACTTAAGTTGTTTGAGTTTATACACTTTATCAACTCTTAAAACTGAATATAGTTTTCAACAGATAAAGTATAGGTCGTTTTTAAATTGAGTTAAGGTATATGAACTTAATTAGTCAAGCTTCGGGTTAGATCCCCTTGAATTGAGTTATAAACAACTCAATTCTACCAAATTTAACTTTAGGCCGTGAAACTACCTAAGACTCAGCGATGTGGTGCCAGAAGACTGGCGCTACGACACGGTGTCACGATTCTGCCAAAAATTTGCCAATTTGAAAATCGAGCAATTGACCCCAAACACTTCAATTCAGCGATCCTTAGCCCTAATATTCATATCTAACAACCCCAGACCCCGGACCCAAAATTTAACTCTCAAAGTATCAAATTATTCAACATATCATGAAAAATTTCAAATCACACATGTATAATCTAAAACCTAGAAAACCAAATAGACAGAGATTATTGAAACTAGAGATATACATGATTAACTTAATAATTTAACATGAAATCTCACTCTGATAACAGTTGTTAGATATTAATAGGATTGAAATTAAAACTCAATACAATCCTAGATCATTCATGCTAAACAATTAGGTTATGGAATTGTTGGGGGTTACCCATATCTATGATGATTTTTGGATGAGGACTCGGTAACAGTCACGAAGACGAAAGTAAAATAGCTTTAGGATGAGTCTGAGGGTTTGTATCTTCCACTGCCAAAAGCTATAGGTTCACCCAATGGATATCTCTATAAGTGATGATGGCTTACAAAGAAGAGCACAGGTGAATTATTTTGGCGTGAAGACCATAACCCTAAAAATAAACTATATGTACTACTCAGTTAGGATATCCATCAACCCTAACTGAGTAGACTAACTGGGTATCCACATTGTCAGTCTATATTTAATGGATATTCTAACTCATCTTTATTAAACCACTTAATTAGGGTGCAATTAGAAATAGTATGACCCAACACAATTATTAAATATGTAGCCTATAAATTAATTGGAAATATAATTTTTCAAAATGTGATTCAAAAAAAAAAATCTTAACCTTTAACATAGAAAATAGAGGAATTCTAATGCACTATTTGTTGCACTCTCTAAATCTTATTACTGGACATATAAAATCAACTTTTTAGTTTCACATTTTAATACGATAACAAATTATATTGGTATATATTTAAGTTACCTCCTAACAGTTTTAGATTTTAATATAAGGGAAAACTGCAAAAAAATACCCTGAAGTTTGGGTGTTCTGCAATTTAAATCCTGAAGTTTGGACTCTGTAAAATAATACCCTGAGATTAAGAATTTCTGAAAATTAATACCCTGTACAGATTTTTTGACCAATTTTAGGAACGAAAAAATAATAATATTCTCCATTAAAACTAGATTAATCTATATTATTCATCTTAATTTTGAGGATATTATTGTATTTTATCAGTTAAAAATCAACAAAGGGTATTAATTTTCAGAAATTCATAATCTCAGGGTATTATGTTGTGGAATCTAAACTTGAAAATTTAAATTGCAGAACATCTAAACATGAGGCTATTTTTTTACAATTATCCCTTAATATAATAACCAATTTAGCATATTCTCCTAAAAAAAATATGAGAAACAAATACACCGCGTCTGTAGACATCATGAAAGTTTCACATGCTTCCAAAGTGTCACATCATAAAAAAGACCCTTTATTTATCAATAAATATAAGCCGTCTACACGAGGGATTTCCTTTGAACAAAATCTAGTCTAGCCGGCTTAGGAGTGGCTTTTCATTTTTTTTTTTTTTAAAGAGAAAAGGCTTTTGGTTTGACATTCACAAGCATTAATTATAGGAGTATAAAAAAATTATATATTAGACGTACGATTGAGGGAATTATAGATATTTAAAATTCTTAATATATAAAAAAGATATATTATGACATAATTAGATAACAACATAAAAGTATTTCTATTGCAGAAATAGAATTTGATCAATGCAAATTGTTCAAACGAAAAATTGAATGGACAACTTTAAGTCTTCTTTTTTTTTTTTTTTTTGGGTGCTGAAGAAAGTCTCATTTAACAACTGCATAAATATGCTACCACCAGTGTGGTCCTCCTACACATTCTTTGGTCCACATGGAACTTCAGCTTAATTGAGAACATATACCCAGCCAAAGAAACAAAACATGCTTTATTATGAGAAAAAGCCATTATGTGAACGTAACACTCAAGTCCAATATATGTCCATTTCTTGACATCTCTCTCTCTCTCTTTCTCTCTCTCTCTCTCTCTCCTATAATGTTGTGGTTGATGGGTATGTATCCTTGGCCAATATCTTCATATCCCTTTCGGTTGCTCTTGCCCTTTTCCCAGTAGCCAAGGAAGTCATAGCATTACTATTATTTATTAGGGTTTTGCCCCCACACAAAAAAGCTCATCGCTTGTGACACCTTGTTTTGGACTTTCGTCGACCAACTTGCCTACATAATAAAACTCTAAAGCACCGCCAAGTGTTTGTCATCCCAACTCCCTGTCTAGCCCTGCACCCAAGAGAGGAAGTCACAAATTTTTTCCAATGGAGTTTACATTCGAACAAAAATTTCAAAAATAATAGAAGGGTCTCTGTCTCTGACGGGTTTTATGGTAAGAAAATTTGCATGGTAACGAAGTTATCAAGGCTATTGAAAATATCTTTATCACTATACACAAAAAAATGTCATTCATCCAATAATTGATCACATATTGGATTTTGTAGTCAATTTTTAATGAGATTCATAAAAGAAATTATATTCTCCACAATACTAATAGAAGTAATAAAACTAATGCCAACATCCTAAATTTATTATTATTATTATTTTTTTTAAGATCATCAATACTTTTCAACCCAAATAACTATTCACTATGAGGTTGATTGTGTTTAATTAGTAGAAAAGTTGAAAGGTTTACAATTTTCGTAGGGGAGAGTATAGTTACAACCATTTTTTCTTTTTGTTTTTTTTTTCTTTTGCTTATTGGACTTTATTATAAAGGGAGGGCTACGGTAGGGGCGCCCCTACGTAGGGCCACCCTTTATATACCGTTTGATGAGAATCTGTGGAGAATAATGGGAATCTGTAAGAAATCTGTTTATACACAGATTCCCATCAAACGGTGTATAGACAGGCCCCTATGCAGGGACGTCCCTACTGTAGACGCGCCCTTATTATATTAGGTTAAACTTCAGCCTTGATGTAAGGATAGTTTATCATAATTTGAGCCACTTTAGTTTTTTTCTGTTTCGCTTAACTAAATAGTCAAATTCATCAAAAAATTGAAGAATAAAAAATCTCTAAACTAAACTAATATGTAGTTATTGGTTATATATTTTTCGGGCTAATAACTTTTTTAGTAGTGGCTTATAAGTTTAATTACAAGTTTTTCTTATTTTAATGCAAGGGTTAAATTATATTTTAAAAATAACATATAGGGGAGGGCTACAGTAGGGACGCCCCTACGTAGGGCCACCCCTTATACACCGTTTGATGAGAATCTGTGGGGAATAACGGGAACCCCTTATACACCGTTTGATGAGAATCTGTGGAGAATAACGAGAATCTGTGAGGAATCTGTTATTACACAGATTTCTATCAAACGGTGTATAAACAGAGCCCTACGCAAAGACGTTCTGTAGACGCGCCCTAACATATATATATATATATTTTTGTTTAAGAAAAATTCAGTGGGGCCCCAATGTGCCTCCGTGCATGCCTGCACTGCACCCAAACACTATAACACTGTCCCTTGTCCAATCTACGAGCCACCAGATATTAGGAGAGTCCACACGCGCGCGTGGGATAAGTTTGATTTTCACTTTATTCTTTTAATAATTTGAATGCCTATGTCTTGAATATTAATTACATTGGCGCGATTTTTCAGTGTCATTATGATATTGGCAACTAATTAGGGAGGACAGTATAAAAAAACTAATTAGGGAGGACGAGGACAGTATAACTGATCGTTAAGGACATATATAGTTATTCAATTCAAATGAGGACAAGGAAAATTAAAATGTGTATCCTTATTTTACAATTCATTATAATAAATGTTCATTCTTCTTTTTGTAGTTAAATGATGAGTATATGTATTTTTTAGGCCCCGTTTGGTTCGCCTATTTGAATTGGTGTATTTGAATAGAAATTGTAGAATGAGTTATAATTGGAATGGAAGACATTTGAATGGAAAAAATAGTGGAATGGGTTATAATTAGAATGGGAGTATTGGAATGGGCCATTCAAAAACACCTCTCCCCCTCCATTCTCATCCAAGACACAAAAATCCATTCAAATAGTTGATGTGACTGATGAACCATTTGAATGGAAAAACTGAATTGTTGAAACAAACACTCATTCCAAATGACCATTTGAATGGAAAATTTAGAGTTGTTGAAACAAACACTCATTCAAATGAATTTTCCATTCCAATGGAATGGAATGGTCGAAACAAACGGGGCCTTTAATTTTTGAAAGATTCCCGTAGATGTAATTTTTGCATTTGGTAAATTTTTGAAAGAGTCTAGTATATGTATTTTTATATGGACAATGCTAAGTATCTTAATTAGTTTATCAAAATTTTTGTACCAACACATGTGACGTTCTTACTATTTAATTAGTGTACTGAAACTTACCACAAATGAATTTGATACCATTTACCAATTAAATAGCGATAACTCACTTTTCATATGTATTGGCATTTAAAATTTGATAAATTATTTGGGATAATACCATTTATCAATTAAATAGCGACAACTCACTTGTCACATGTGTTGGTATTAAAAATTGATAAACTATTTGGTATACCTAGTATTATCCTTTTTATATGGGATATTATTATATTCTACATTTGATATATATACTGATACGACAATCATTTACTACAACATTTGAAAAATAGACATTAACTTAAAATAAGCCCAATATAAGACAAAATAATTGGAGTAAGGAATACTTACTTGGCAGATATGTGAATATAGTGCAAGAATGTTATTAGCATTATCTATCTGAACATATATATAAATATAATAAATTAGATAATTTTCAAAACATCAATTTATAATGGCTAAATATCATATTGGTGCTATCTATTCTCATAAAATCTAAAAATATCTCCTATATTTTCTAAAGTAGGATAAAAGTAACAATAGGGTATTTTTTGGTGAAATTGTTGCCCTTCAAATAACAGTAATACTCTTGGGATATTGATATCCAAACTAATTCTTAAAAAAACAAAGAAAATCAAAAAAATTGTTTCCAAACAAACACATAAACAACATTTTTTTTTAATCTAAAAAATGCTTTTAAAAAAATAGAAAGATTAAGATTTTCATTTTAAAAAAATGAATAAATGGATAATATGAGAGTGTTTGGAAGAACTTTAGATATTTCACATGATAAGTTTGCCAATAAGATACATAAGATATTTCTTTTTTTTCAAATTACAAAGTTGAGGGAATACTTTTAGGTTTTATGAGAATAAATGACATAAAAATGATATTTTGACCATAAAAAGGGTGTTTTTTGAGATTAACCCTACTAAACCTTGTGTTTTATTGGGAGGTGTCCATCGAAGTATTAACATTCATTTGGAGGTTAAGGTTCACCTAAAATAAACCTACTTCTTTTTAATTACACAATGAAAAGTGAAAATAATAAAAGAATTAGCCAAAAAGTATATTCATTTGAGAAACTGGAAAACTTAGAAAAAACTGAAGTTGTCCAAAGGCTTTATTAATTAAGAGTGATTCTAGGAACACACATAATTTAAACACAAAAATTACACATAATGATGTGGCATACTTTTCATTCATCCATATTTTTCCAAAGTGGGACCATACCGTATATATGATTAGTTAAAAATATATGTCATGTCATTGTGTGTGACTTTTGTGTGCAAAGTTTGTGTGTCTCATTCATTAGTCCTTCAATAAATAATGGTGATTTTTCCTTTCTTTGTAGTTTAATTTTGAATGAAAAAAGGCTGGAGTTTGTATTGTTTTACTAGTTCAAAGATAGTTTATTATTACTTCTAAAAATTATTAGAGTACAAATTGTACAATACTACAGTTACCCTAAATTTGGAGAATATTTATTGCAATTGTTTTTGCTCATTTTATAACACTCATTTAAATTTGTAAATAAAAGTCGTAGAAATATATGAATTTTCATACCTAGGGGCCTATTAATAACTTATAATGATAAAAGAGTCTCATTTATAAATTTTATCAAGACCAACCCTAATATCATATCATCTATTTTTTTTTTTGAAAGGATCTTATCATCTATTTAAATTTACTTAAATACCATAATTAAATTATTCAAATCTTCTTTTATCTAAACTATGACTGCTCCAAACTTTTTCACCAACCTCCTTCATGAATTTTCTTCGCGATTAGAGTCAGAGGAGATAAGTCATCATCATTGTTAGGGGGTGTTTCTCAAATGCACCAAGTGTAGAGTCCGAGGAGTATACCTCTTGGTGGCCAACACTAGAAGTGAACTGAAGGGCGAGAATTGAAGGACGAGAAACCATAAAAGACCATGATAATGGCTTGTAGTGCAAATCCCGAGGACGATTCCAACCCATAAGGGAAATCGATTTCCCCTATGGACCCAAGGATGATTCCGACCAATAAGGGAATCCGATTTCCCCTATAGACTCGAGAAATGGGAGCACCCTTTTGAGAAAATAATTTCTCTTAGGGACCCCTAATAATGAGGCCCAAGGCCAACCATGTCCCTGAAATTACGAGTAACGATTACCTAAATCTCCCGACAGCCACCCATAATATCCGGGATTAGCAGGCTATCATCGCAATGTAGGCCAGCCACTAGATTGCTATACTGCGTATGGCCTTGTCGCATTTAATGTTTCTGCCTCTGCTAAGAGCAAGGGCTGGGATGGATTCTCACTTTCCCAAGGCGATCAAACAGTCCGAATCACTCCAATATGTCTACTTAAGGCTGTCAACCACCCCATTGAGGGGAAGATGAATCTAAAAGTCCAAATTCTACCTTTCTCTTTTCTCATTTACTCTCATGTTAATTGCTCTCCTTCAGAAACTTTTTCTTACTAAAAACTCCAAGTTGCTAACTTAAGTTTCAGAGTCCCCTTAGCAGGTACCACACAGGTACCTAGCAACCTCCCCTCATATTAGTGACCCCGGGTCCCGAGGTCATGAGAAAAGCCACCCTATATTTCGGGCTCAGACCTAGCCTGAGGAGAGGATTTGGACTCGGCTTTTAATAACGACTGGTGATCAATTCCTTGCTCTTGCACTTGTCAATAGTGTCAAGATAAAATTTTGTACCAACAATCATCAAGTTTGGTTTTTTCTGACTTCATATTTGATTTTTTGTACTCATATATGGTTTTTCGGCCATGACTAAAACAATTCAATTACGTTTGAGTTTGTTTTCGATTGGCGTCAGATTTTTCTAGATGGTGAGTATAAAGGGTGATTTCAAATTTCCTATTTTAAAAAAAAAATGAAAAAGATCTACTTTTGTGAATAACTTTTAATTTAATAAATATGTATATATTTCACTATAAGCTTTAAAATATAGTTAAAATCAATAGTGCTACTATATATTGGGCTAGTTTGGTTTAGCTTCTCAATAAAATAAAAGTACTTTTCGAATAATCTGTGAGCCAAAAGGTGTTTGGTAAAAACCTGAAAATCAGATTATTCAATAATTTTTGACAAAGCAACAGCCAAAAGCCAAAGCTGGCAGCTTTGACTTTTAGATTATACAGGAATCTATACTATCTTTTAATGAATAAATCATAATGGCTAAAATACCCTAACTTGAAAGTAAAAATGCCACACATTTAATTAAATTTATTTTCATATCAGTTTTTAAAAAAATATTAATATATTTAAATCATAATTGACTAAAATACTCTTCATATTAATTATTTTGAAGTAATCAAATTGACTCTTTATTGAACATAAAATAAATTAAAATAAAATAAATTTAATTTAATTGAGTAACTAATTTAATTGAGTTTATTTTCACATCAATTTTTTGAAAAAAAGTACTAATATTTTTAGTATGTACAAATATGCATAATTGTAAAAAATATTAATAAGTTCGTTCTATAAATATGCATAATTGTATAATGATGTTTATTTTGGTCATTTTATATTTGCACAATAATTCAGTCATACATGTTATCAAACACTTTAATACAGCTTTTTCAAGTCACAGCACTTTAAAATTACAGTTTACCAAACACTCTGCTACTTTACGCATAGCAGATTTTTCTTTCAGTACAGCTAAAAATGTTTTCCTTAAAATCTACAGCGCAACGAAACTGGCCCATTAGTAGGTTTCCAATGCTAGATGTACTCTATTTTATACTCTCTAATCTCATTGCTTGATATGTGTATCTATTATACGACTGTATAATCTCATAATATATAGTAGAATTTACACATAAAGGACGAAAATATTAGAGAGTTCAAACAATGTATTTAGCGTTTCTCATATTTCTAGTTATAACCTGGGATATTAAATTGGATAAAAAATTTGACTTCTTGACATCAGCTGACGTTTACAAGAATACAATAAAATATCTAGTAATAATGGAGAGAATCTGACTAAGACATAGTTAAAAGTATAAAATATAAGGCCTATGTATCTCACTTTCTGCGTAAAGTGGCTTTTTTGCTTAATTTGTTATACTTTCTCTCACACATTGGTTCATGGAAACTAGTACGGCGCTTTTTTTCCTTGCTTTAGTTCCCTTCTTCTTTTAGGCCAGACCAGACCAGAGAACAAGATATCTGGAAAATGTTCTTTTCCAATTCAAGAATGGTTGTTGGTATGGCAATTTCGCTCCATGCCAGACTTACCCAGAGAGTGTGACTTAATAATTATAGATATTTAACGTTAATTAATCACGGGTAATTATCATTTGTAACTCTAAATATACACATATAAATATGTATATTATTTGGGTCAATTTTGCTTTCGGCTCCAGAGCCCTGGGGTCAGTCCAAATTTAGCCTAACAATGAAATGTGTCGGTTTTGGCTTAGGAGTTGCTTTTTTTTAATTTTAGTTTTGCTCCTTAAATTCTCATATTTCTAAATTCTGATTACTAACCGTAAACCATTAGTTCGAATGCCAAAACTAAGGAGTTAAATAACAAAATTGAGACGAAGAACATAGTTCAACGATGAAAATAGATATTTAAAGTTCATGGGCCAAAACTGACTTATTTCAGAAATTTTGGGACTAAATTGGAACTAATCCTATAGTTTTGAATTCGTATACCAAAATGAAACTAACTTAATCTCATTTTAAATAATCAAGAACTAAAATAAGAGTGTCTTATTTTTCTAGTTTAGAACAAATTTAAACCATCAAATTTATCAATAGTTTCCAAAGGCTTTGTCTTTCAGATTAGCTCGGAAACTAAAGTTGTCAAGTCTAATTGGATTCTTCTTTTGACCAAATGTTAGTGCCATTTGATGTGCCAATACAAATTGGTAATTGCCTTGCACTGTTATGTTATGCACCTTGTGAGATTAGATTGGCTCAAAAGCAGAGTGACTAGTAATTCAGCAGACATTAAAGTTAGAAGCAAATGGTTCTTGTAAATGCCATTAAAGGATTTGAGACTTTAACGATAAGATATGCTTTTGATCATGATGTGACACCATTCTATCTAAAAGGGACTTGAACGGTGAGGTAAAGTCTGAAAAGAAATAAAGAATAAGTCAATTTTAAAAATAAAATATCAAAATGGTTTTGTGGGGACCAAATGATACCTATTTGTAGAGAACAGAGAGAGAGAGAGAAAGAAGAAGAAAGGGTTTTGCTAAGTGATAGATTTCCCAATTTTGTGAGATTCTTGGTGAACATATTCAACCTTCCACTCACCCGGTGGTTGAAAACTAGCCAGCATCGCCTTTTTGCCTTTTTTTTTTCTTTAAAAAAAAATTTATATTCTGAGATGTTTGCATTAATCATGGAAGTAAATCTCTCCCAAATCTATAGTATTTACAATTTGAATTATTTGCCAATACACATCAGCTTCCCTAATCAAATTATTCCCATCTCTTTCTCTTCATTTCTTTATCAGTAAAGTATGGTGTGACCTTGGCCTTTGGCCTTGTCATGAAACGTACTTTTCCAAGCTCCTTCAGAATTTGGGGCGCCTTTAGTAGTGTGGCCGATTTCATAAAATCGTTAAAAGTAAATGTCAGTTTTTCTTTTACCTTCCAATAAATATCCAAATAAATGATTTTAGATAAATTTGACTATTTTTATAAAATCAAGTACACGAAATAGACACTACTCTAATTTCTCTCGCTTGCAATTTGCAAAGAACTATCTACCCTTGCTCTTTGAATAGGCTAAAAATAAATACTCTCCCACAAAATATGATCTCCGAGTCTAATTATGTTCCTATGTAAAGAGGCAAGAATAGAGGGGTGTCTCTTTGGGCTGGGCTCCAAATTGGGCTATCCACACTAGGAAGTCGGTTATTGAGCCCAACGTTGTTGACTACTGCTAGTACTCATCATTTACACAAGAGTACATGAAGTTGGGGATTAAACAAGCAAAATGTCAGCAAAATCTCGACGCGAGCGAGTACATGAAGTTGGGGATTAAACAAGCCAAATGTCATGAAGTTTGGTTATTTTGTAATTTAAACTTTAAAATTTGGACTTTGCAAAATAATACTATAAAATTAAAATTTTTAAAAATTAATATCTTGTATTGATTTTTATTATTAAAAATAATCAAAAAGTCAATCTAATGTATTTTTTGTAATTTATATTTAAAAGTAAACATTTAAATTTTTTTTTTAAATAAGACAATTTATTATATGATGCTCATATCCACAATACTTCAACTTTAGCAGTACCATTTTTCTTCTTGTTTTGGCTTCCTCTCTGACTCCCTATTTAGGAATTCAAGAAAATAATAAGACAATTATCTCTACACTACATACATATGTAGGAAATACTAAACATTATAGAAAAAATAATAGGACATTACTAACACAATATTTAGACCAATAGGCACTAATTAAGTGGGGAAAAAAAATTTACATAGCAGGGAATCAAAAATAAATAAGAACTCTTGTACCCAACAACTAAAAGCTCAGAGAAAGAATCTAATTAATAGCTTATACATAATAATAGAAACATAAAACTAATAAATAGCTCTAAGATAAGAGTCATAAGAACACAAATAATTGTCTCGTTTAGTCCTTCTATATCTGAAAGATTTTCCGTATCGAGTCATACGAACATAAATCGTTGTCTAGTTTCTTGTCTCGTTTTTTATCAAGTCAATTAGATTTTGACACGTTAAGGTAAGAGTTTTAGCATTTAACATAGGTTAGTTAATTTATATAGTGAAAATTTAACCTAATACCCGTTTTTTAAAACTTATTTCAAATATACCCATTTTTATGGTCCACATTTTATATGAAATATATGAGTGGTCCATATTTACAATATAAATTTTATCCATGAGGTACACATTTCATGTGTAAAATATGAACGGTACACATTTTAAAATGTGTGCCAATTTTTAGTATAAGTTTTATTCATGAAATGTAGACCACGGTATACATTTAATACATGAAATATATGTCGTGGTATACATTTCATGTATAAAACAGTGGTAGTCTACATTTCTCCAAAAAAAGGTATAAAAACGGATATTTATGAAATAAAAATAAAAAACAGATATTTATGAAAATATAGTTTTAAAAAGGGTATTTATGAACTTTTACCTATTGTATTTAATATATCAGTCGATTAGAGCAATTATAAAATTTAAATAGAAAAAGTTCATAAATACTCATTTTTAAAACCATATTTTCATAAATATCTGTTTTTTACTTTTATTTCATCAATACTTATTTTTATACTTTTTTTGGAGAAATATAGACCATCATTGTTTTACACATGAAATGTACACCACGGTATATATTTCATGAATTAAATATATACCGTGGTCTACATTTTATGAATAAAAATTACACTAAAAATTGGCACATATTTTAAAATGTATACCGTTCATATTTTATACATGAAATGTGTACCTCATGGATAAAATTTACATTGTAAATGTGGACCACTCATATTTTGCATATGAAATGTGGACCATAAAAACGGGTATCTTTGAAAGAAAAATTAAAAATGGATATTTATGAAAAAAGTTTTAAAAAACGGGTACTAGGCATAAATTTCTCATAGCAAAATAATCAAATTTTGGGCCCAATTTAAGTAAATGTCCGTTTTTCAAATATTATAGCAATATATCCGATATATATATTTATATACTAAGTGTAAAATATTATATACCAAGCATAAAAATTTATATACTTAGTACATTAATTGAAATTAGTAGATAAATATATCTACCAAGTGCTTAGATATTTAGCTATAAAATTTAAAAAGTAAACATCTATTTAATCAAATTTAAAATATTGATTATCCACCTAAATTTCTCAGATACAATTAAGTTGACATAGAGTAAGAGAGAAAAACAATTGTAGAAAAGATTTACTCTTGTAGTGAACCTTACCTATTTTAATCTTACATTTTAGGGATTATAGTGTGTTTTACAGAAGTAACTTTAATTAGTATGTGAAAGTAAAAAGAATTATGGAATTAAATGTTCATTTAAATTTTTTTTTTTGAACAAGTCGTAGTTTTTCGCTTTTTTTTTTGGGGTTAAAACTTATAATTAAGTTTCACAAAAAAGGGACAAATTGTATAATGTTCCCCTGAATTATTATTATCTTAGTAGAGTTTTCTCTCTTGAATTATTTTTTGTTATAATTATTGCATTAATTCGTTTGTTATAAATTTGGTCTTTCTGTCAAATTTCATGTATAACTCGCGAAAAATGCTGATGTGCATTTTTTTTTGTAGTTTTATCTACGAATTTATTTAAAATATTAGACTTAATTCAAAATAAAATAAAGTATTATCTACTTCACTTATTTTGTTAAAACTCTTTCCCGTCTCTCATCTCAACCTCCAATGTTATATGGGTAATCTAAGTAAATGCTGCTTTTTGTGCTATGCGGTCAAACCAACAATTGATTATGAAGAGTTCGAAATTTCAACCTAAGAAAAATAAAAAAAGAAAGATTATGAAGAGTTCAATAAGTTAAAGCAAATACAGAAACCAAGTTAGGGTGAAACATGAGAAAAGTAAAAACCAAAACATTTCCTCCGTTACAAAATTATAAACCCCAAAACCCAAATCCCAAGTTACATGATCCCATGCATTACACAACAAGAGTATTGTTAGGCAAACCCAAAAAAAAAAGAAATATTATCACTTTTATACCATGTTTTTTGATACTTTATTCAAATTATATTTTCTATTTTAGTTATTATCAACATTGATTTTTAGATTTAAAATTTGTTATAAATTTATACTCTAATACCAATTTAGAGCAGTTAATTTACTAAGATGTCGTTTAAAAAATTAAAAATAAACTGCATAAAAACTGATATGAGAATAAATTTATTAAATCATCTTGATAAATTATTGTTCTAAATTGGTGTCAGGGAATAAATTTGTTACAAATATTAAATCTAAGAGTCAGTGCTGATAATAACTAAAACAGAATGTATAAATTAAACAAAGTGCCAAAATAGAAGATATAAAAATGATACTATCCAAAAAATAAAAAATAAAAAAGTCCCTAAAAGAAGAAGAAGATAATATTGAAGGAAACAAATTGAAGATCTGAAGAAAGATTGAATTGAAGAAATCAAATCACAAACGTAGAAATCCAAAACCAAAATTATTGTTTTGAAACGCTCTATATCCAAACTAATATCCTCATGACTCGCATAGCTCTTCCTTGCCAATAAACCACTCTTGTCCCCACCATTCGCCGACTTACTCCCTCCCGTGTCCATCATCGGCAGCAGCTTCATTGCTATCGGCGAAGGCTTCCGATTCTCTTTCCTCAACACGTGGAAGAAGTCTCTGCTCCCCTCCACCCACTACTATTTACTTGGAATTGTTGAAATTAATGAGAGAGACGGGTGAAGGAGGAGGATGGGGAGGTAGAGGAAAGAGTTTAAAAAAATATTATATTAGTATATATTTTATATGACTAAAGTACAGCTAGTAATCCCACGAAGAGGAATGTTCCAAGGTGATATTGCCTGTAGGCTGTATATTATCATTATCTTAATAATTAATGTGTCTCGACAACAAAATTATATAAGAGGAAACAAAATAAGACATTTCTCATCTAAATGAATCTTTTTTGTCTCAAAAAAAATCGGAGTATAATTATAAATAAGGAAAAATCCAAAAACTAATGATAAACATCTTCGTCAATAATTAAAAAAAAAAGAAGAAGAAAAAGTATATCTAATTACTAAACAAACAGAAGCATGTCTACTTCCACGTCCAAGAGCCGGCTCATATTTTAAATGGCCTTAAACATGGTCACATTTTTTAGCCCATATTATAGTGCCAGCTGATTGAAAAAACCAGGAGAATAATAATAAACTTTCACAAAAACATTATATATATATACAACATAAATTTTGAAATCTCCAGCTACTACTTCTCCATTACCTTACTTATTTCTTAATTCTCTCTCCCCACGTCAACATATAACAAACACGTATATAAGTATATGTTTGTGGGTTCAATAAGTATTTTTTTTGTGTGCTATACATAAGTATCATTTTAGTCGATGATAATTTTTTTTTTACATTTTTTTATATTAAAAAAATAAAAGAGAAAAATAGTATTAATAATATACATTTTTTCATGTATTTCTAATGATTGATTCAACGGTTAAAAAAAAATACTTACACATAAGTAAAAAAAATAAAATATAAAATAGCTACTGTATTGGTGCTCTCATATATATATATATTATCAATATCACCGTTTTCACGGGAATTGATCATCTACGCTCCACTCCACGGTTGTTAACTGGTCATCATAACTCTCTTCTCACTCACATTCATATTGACATTTTGTTCTCCAAAAACTTCCATGCATATTCTCTCTTTCTCTCAATGAAGAAGAGAAAGAGAGCTCCTTATTGATCTTAATTAAATGACACTTCGACTTATCATCATCACTGCCATCTTTATCACCACCGCCTTTGTAGTACTAGTCGTCGACGGCCTCGGCTCGGCCTCGACCGCCGCGGTCGCGTATGGAACCGACTCAGTTTGCGGCATTGTAGCCGGCCAACCAACTCAGAGCATCCAATGTTACAACCACAAGAACCAACTCCTTATTTCAGTCCTTCCCAATGTTTCTTTCCAGGAAATCTCCGGCGGCCGGAGCTTCCTCTGCGGCCTCAGGTACGGCGGCTTCAGCCTCCATTGCTGGGACACCACCGCTGCCTTATCTAACTCCAGTAGCACTACTCTTCAACCTAAGCGCATTTACCATAGTGACACCGTGGCGTTGACCGATCTGGCCGTTGGCGACTCTCAGGTTTGCGCTCTAGAGGTCAAAACCGGCATAGCCAGGTGCTGGAGAGGAGGAGGAGGGTTATCAAACGACAACGTAAAAGTGTCGAACGACAACCTGTTTCCTTCACCTCGGGAAGCGCCGAGGTTCCGTACGATCACATGTGGGAGTGGATTCGCTTGTGGGATTCTGAAAAACGACAGCCGAGTTGTTTGTTGGGGTGGTTCGAGATCAAAAGTGGTTATTGGGGCTGAGATTCAAGAGGGGTTCGAGAGTTTCTCCATGTCAAGCCTAGTTGCGGGAGAGTCTCACGCTTGTGGTTTGACCACGGCTGGGATTTTGGTCTGCAAAGGGAACAACGATTCGGGCCAATTGAACGTGCCTAATTCAACCACAACTAGTACTAATTCGGCTTATGAATATTCCGGCCTCGCATTGGGATCAAATTTCACTTGCGGTATTAAACGAAGGAGCGGACTAGTCACATGTTGGGGTGGAGGACTGATCCAACCCCATGACACAAAAAATGTCTCGTTCGAGTTGATCGTTTCGGGTTCGGGTTTAGTTTGCGGGTTGACGACCAGTAATTTATCGATGATTTGTTGGTCTGATTCAGGATACTACAATAGTCTTCCAATGGGGATGATTATTCCGGGCGCGTGCGTCAAATTTTCTTGCAGCAAATGCGGCACGTATCCGAATTCGGACGTACTCTGCTCCGGATCAGGGAGCATATGCAGGGTATGCCAGATCGAACAACTTCCACTTGCCGCGCCGCTACCGCCGATATTTACTCCTCCTCCATCATCACCGTCCGATCATGATTCTCCGTCATCAAAGGCAGAGAAGAACCTTTTGTTGGCGTTTTTGGTAGTTGGTTTGATTGGTTCTTTCGTAGGATTCAGCAGCATTGTTTATTTTGTATGGACTAGGATTCTTCGTTCTGGTCAAACCAGGTCTAATAACGAGGAACGTCCCAGAAATAGTACTACTGATCATCATAATGATCCTAATATGGATATTAATGCTGCTCATGTTAAGAGTCACGAGTTAAGTCCTTCTATTATAAAGGCGAAGAGCTTACGATGTGGATCTTTAAAGCCAGAAATTTTCTCTGTTTCGGAGCTCGCCGCCGCCACGAACAGCTTCTCGTTAGAGAACAAGATCGGCGGCGGAAGCTTCGGCATTGTCTATAAAGGAAAGCTACCGGACGGTCGAGAAGTTGCCATAAAGAGAGGACATAGTTCAACATCATCATCATCTCAATCCGGTAGTACTAGTGGTACTACCAAGATGATTATAAAGCAGTTTCAAGAGAAAGAAAGCGCTTTCGACTCGGAGCTGGCCTCGTTATCGCGGCTTAACCACAAGCACTTGGTGTCGTTGGTGGGATTCTGCCGAGAGAACGACGAGAGGCTCTTGGTCTACGACTACATGGCCAACGGCTCTCTTCACCATCACCTCCACAACAGGTCAAACGACGAGAAAAATGGTAGCGTTTTGGTGATCAGTTCCTGGAAAATGAGGATCAGAATCGCTTTGGAATCAGCCAAGGGGATCGAGTATCTCCACAACTATGCGGTTCCACCAGTGGTTCATAGAGACATCAAGTCCTCAAACATACTATTGGATTCGGACTGGACTGCCAGAGTCTCCGATTTCGGACTCTCTACGCTAATGATTCAGGGCCAGTACGACGTCGTTTCGGCCAAGGCGGTCGGGACCGTTGGTTACATAGACCCGGAGTACTATGTGCTAAAAGTGTTGACGACTAAGAGTGATGTGTATGGACTTGGGGTGGTTATGTTGGAGCTTTTGACGGGGAAGAGGGCTGTGTTTAAGGACGAAGAGGAGGGTGTAACCAGCCTTGTGGACTACGCGGCGCGGCGGCGGAGGCTACTAGCCGAAGGTGTGCTGGATAGGAGGGTGGGGCCGCCGCAGGGGATGAATGAGGCGGAGGCGCTTGAGGTTTTGGCTGACACCGCCGTGCGTTGCGTGAAAATTGAAGGGAAAGATAGGCCTCATATTGGTGAGGTTGTATCTAGCTTGGAGAGGGCATTTTCTCTTTGTAATTGCTAGTGGTCAAATATTTTCTTTAGTTTTCTTCTATTGTTGATCATGTCATAACTCATAAATTTTTTGGATTCAATTAAATTTATAAATTCTTTTCAGTGTTAATTATGGTGTTTTTTTTTTAATCCGGATTATTTCTAGATTCTGGAGGTGAGGCTTTTTTGAATTTTTGTGTGGAAGCAAAGCAAAAAGAGATAAATGGTGGTGACGACTCATATGTATACATTTAGGCTAGCCAAGCCAACTTTTGTTGGCTTGCAAGCAGTTAGGGAGCATGAAGATTTGATTGTCATTATATATAGATCAGAAAGCAACATCAATATAATTCCTATATACGTTTAATAATATTGTTTATGGGATCTTTAACCACGTTGATATGCACACGAAGAGCATAATCTCAGTGGAAACAGCCTGTTCTGCATGCATAAATTATTCAAGTAAATATCTGTTGTAGATTGGTTCTAGGTACAAAATTTCTATGTTTTAAATAAAAAAATAAAAATAAAGATGGACTTAAGTCTTTGTCATTATCCAACTGTTTGCCATATATATTGTAGGAAACCAGATTAATTTAGTAGGTCAATAGAAAATTCCTGTTTAAATGACCTTGAACATTAATGAATATAAATGAAGCAATATTTTTCAATGGATTAAATAGTAGGTAGCTAACTAGGACGGTAGGATGTTGACCATGCATTGAGTTATATCACCCCCGTGACAAGAATGAATGGGTTCATAAGCCGGAACGTGCGGCGATTCCTCCACCGTCTGATTAATCACAGGCTGTAAACGTAGGCAGGCACTAGGGAAGGAAAAAAAAAATTATGGGTATTACCTAACACCACTATTAATTTATTATAATAATTAAACTGGATCTAATATAGTCTTATAAGATGCATGATTATTATTTGATTCTGGGGCAAGTTATTCCTTTGTGTCCACTAAATTTGTGAAGAAACATGATATGTTGATTAAGCCTATAGATACTGATCTATGTCTAGATACCCCAATTGGAAACACATTGGTTGTTGACCACACTTCTAAGTTTTGTAGTATTGTTATCGAGGATAGGGAGTTATTAGTTGATTTGATGGTTATGGACATGCATGATTTTGATATTATATTAGGAATGGACTGGTTGTCTAGATACCATGCTTCCATTGACTGTCATGGAAAGAAAGTCAATTTTCGTATTCCTGGCCAACATGAGATCTCTTTTTTTTATTCAATTATTTTTCTTTTTTATTTATTTATTTTCTTTTTTTGATTTTAACTTATAAGTTTAATTTTTTAAATTTCATTTAATTTGAACATATTATGCTACTAATATGAAAAAGTAATTTTTTTGAGAATATAAATAATGTTAATTTTGTTTTTATATGAGATGTAACGTTAGTTTTTTTTTTATAATGAAAGGGAATATTAGTTTTGAAATTATAAAAAAGAAAAAATGTTTTTTTAAGAAAAAATTTTGATAAAAAATTAGTATTTAATAGTTTTATATTAACAGTTAGTTGTTTTTTTTAAGAATATATACATAACATTAGTTTTTTTTTTTAGGAAGATATATAATGTTAGTTTTGAAATTATAAAAAAAGACTCATTTTTTAATGAAAAATTTAATATATTTGACTACAATATGTCTCATGTAGAAAAAATAAGATAGTGAAACCAAAATGATACGGACATAAAATGCTACAAATTTGAATGGCGATTCGGGCTGAAAAATTCCATTGATGAGCCATCTTTCAGGTCGAAAATCTTCGGCATCTTCACCCCAAATATGAATCATTCTGCCCATGGCATAGGCAATGTAGTTTACTCCATCACCTTTTCTGACTTTATAGCCATCAGAAAGAACATCATCTATATCTGCATATTTCCCATCCTCGAGAAATACAAGGGATACCATGTACATTAACGTGAGTAGTGTTCTATGAAATGCATTTTTAGAAGCATAAAGCCATTCCTTATAGTAGAATTCTATAGATATTGCCATTATGCATTTTTGTTATAGATTTCATCCAACTACAATTAGTTCTTTAGAAAAAAAAATCTAGATATATATACGGTTACTTGTTTTTCTATTTATTTTTTAATAAAAATAAACAATAGAATGAAAAAAAAAGAAAAAACAATAAAAAAGGGATTGGAAAAAAAAAATTCCAACTCATAGGTCACATATAGGTTACTAATTTTTTAAGTCATAAATATTTAATTAGATTTTTATTTTTTGATAAAATTACTAATATCATTATAACCATCAGATTAAAATCCAATGGTCCAAATGAAAGTACCCATCAATGGAGCAAAAACAAAAATCTCCATTGAAACATGACCCATATATATATATATATATATAAATATATATGGGTGATGTTTCAATGGAGATTTTTGTTTTTGCTACAAAGATGGGTACTCTAATTTGGGCCATTGGATTTTAATCTAATGGCTAAAATAATATTAGTAGATTTACTAAAAAAATTATTATAATTAATACATATATAAATATAGAAAGTTATTTAAAATAAAAAAGATGGGTAACCTGATAAGTTGGTCATTTTTTTCTATTTTTTTTATAAGAAAATAAAACTAATAAAAAATACTTAATAATCTCAAATCACTCTCAGCTATCTTATTCATTGAAAAAAAAAACAATAAAAGATGTACAAATTTTAAGCCGTTTCACGCATAATTTTTTTTTAAACAAATTTTCTTTCAATGTAGTTGCTTTATTCATTTTTTATTATTTAAGAAAATAATTTATTCATAATATGAAATTATGCTACACTGGATTTTACCTTTCGTACAGTAAAAAAAAAAAATTTATGAAATATTGAAGATACAATTACATATAGTTTAGATTAAAGGTAATTAAAAATTAAACTTTAAATTAAATTTTCAAAAAGAAATAAATAAAAAAAATTAAAAATTAATATATTTAATGAGATGACTTGTTATTATAAATTTATTTCCAAATTAGTCAAACTTACCCATCCATAGAACAAAAACAAAAATACCATTGAAAACTCACCCATATATATATACAACAAATGTATGTACATAATTAATCTTAGTTCATGATCAAAGTACCTAATTAGGTACTAAAATACGTATGATTTGAGCTAGGTGCGTGGATAGATTATATTATCAAACAAATCGGAAGCCCATAAGAAGTTTTACGGATTTATATTTGTCTCCCCTTCTGTCGTACAAGGGAACAGATCGAATCCCAGACTTGAGCTCTGAAATAGGGAGGCATGTTTGACCACCAAAGTCATTGTTTCCGGAAGTGTCGTACTCCATCACTTCCACTCGGAGCAAAGCCAATTCCGGAACAGTCAATGGGAACTCGAATTCCTGGTTCCAAACTGGAGTCCAATCATCCTCAATCGCCCTAGTTTTCTTCATTACCGAGTCCTCTGGCACTCCGGCTATTCCCACCTGCCACCAAAATTAAATCTATAATTATATTATTGAATATTATTATTATTATTATTAATACTTTTAAATAATCAAGAAGATTCACTACTCACTCCAATTAATGGGCTATTATTATTATTATTAGGGTTAATCCTATTTTTGGCCCTGAACTTCAAAATGTGCCTAAACTGGTACCCGAACTTTTAGTTTGTATTATTTAGATCCTTCTCATTACTAAAACATTATATATGGATGGAAAATGTCTCATTTTGGCCCCGAACTATCACTTCTGTCCCACTTTGGCCTTTGAACTTCAAAATGTCCCTAAATTGGAACCTAAACTTTTAATTTATTGCATGTTGGCCCCTCTATTTACTAAAACATTAAATATAGATGAAAAAAGGCACAGCTAGTCACATGATTGGTTTTTAAATTAATCAATGCCATTGTAATTTACTCTCAATATTTGGTGCGAAAATTTCAGCCTTTTGAAGGCAAAGTTGGTGATCTTAGAGGGAAACTATCAGCTCTTGAAGATTTTGGGTATATAAATTCAAGTAGGGTGGCTTTAAAGAATACCCAATATAAATGTGGCCTCATCTTCAATCTAAAAATTTGCTGGAAAAGTTCAAATCCAGAAAGAAGATTTATTGGGTGTAGTACTTATGTGGTATATAAATATTATTTCTTTGTTTTACAATATCGGTTGAGATAAATTTTTAAGTTTGTTTTATATTTTATATTTTATTTTTTTTTAATGAAAGAATAAGTAACTTCATGATCACTAATTTTTAATAATAGAAAGAATGAGTAACTTCATATTTTATGTTAATGACAATATATATTAAAAAGGGATTTAAAACCTAGTCATGTGACTAGCTCGTGCTTTTTTCCATCTATATTTAACGTTTTAGTAAAGAGAGAGGCCAAAATGAAACAAATTAAAAGTTTGGGTACTAATTTAAGAACGTTTAAAAATTCAGGGGCCAAAATAGGACAAAGGTGATAGTTCAGGAGCCAAAATGAGACATTTTCCGTCCATATTTAACGTTTTAGCAACAAGAGGGGCCAAAATAAAGCAAATTAAATATCTGGGTGCCAGTTTAGGTACGTTTTGAAGTTTAGGGGCCAAAATAGGATAAAGGTGATAATTCAGGGGGCAAAAATGAGATTAACCCTTATTATTATTCGAGTCTTTTGCAAAACATACTGTTTTGAGAAGGTGTGATTTAGAAAAAAGATCCTTTTAGTTTTATAACTCGAGTACTCGATCATGCTTGATTTGTTTGTAGACCATTAAATTGACTATTTTGCAAAGATTTTTTTTTTAAATAGTCTATTTTTAAAAACATACTATTATAATGGTGTATTTTACTTAATTCTTATTAATATATAAGATAATATCAACTTAATAGAAAAGTCAAAACCATAACTTTTAGCATACTATGGTTAAATGATAGATTCAAAAAGAAATTTTTATGATGTAATTGATAGTTTTTGTCATTTATTAAATGCTTAATTGCCAAAAAAAAAAAAACCCAAAATATGACTTTTTTTTTTTTTTTTTTTTTTTTTTACTCTATCTTTTAGCTTGAGCATATTACTTCCACATTTCAAATATTTACAATGGTATGCTTTTTGTGTAAAAATTAGGCTATTTGTGTTGGCTGTTTTAAATTATTTTCTATAGATTTTATGTGTTTTTCTACAGTATTTAGATATTTTCAATTTGGATTCCATATTCAGTGAGAAACTTTTAAATCAATTTGCAGATAGAGAGTATACATTTATCAAAGTTTTAAATAACGAAGTATAATTTCGCATAAACTAAAAAATAGTACTAAAATTACAAAAAGGCCATAATTCATTTTTTTTGGGCAATTAAACTTTTTATTAAAATTAGAGCATATATTTTATCAAAAACAAAAACAAAAAAAACAAAAGAAAAATAGAGCATATATGAAATATGAAAATTTTCATTTAAAACATAAAAATAATTTTCTAAGTTCCTCTAAGAAAAGCCAATGGGTTTGGCTTTTAAAAGAGCTTCCAAAGACGGCAGCTCTTTTTAATATTTAACTCAAACTTGCACAAAAGCAACTACGTCAGAAATATAAAAGCTAAAGACTATGTCAAATATGAATATATTGAAGGCTATCTTCAACTTAATACTCTAAATTAGTACGGTTTTTTGCACTAAAATGGTGTAATTTTCACATAATATTTTTTTTCCATCTCTAATTTATTACACTAAATATTATACCAAAAAGAATATTCTCTAACTTAAAAAGAAAAAAAAATTCTTTCTATCTCTTACACCAAATCTCTTTTTTATTAATTAACTCTCCATAAGTATTTTATTTAAACAATTACTTCATTATATATACGATTTTAATTATTTAGAATTTAATATTTTTTTAATCAAGTTAAAACTATTAAATTAATTAATTAATTATTAATCTAAATTGATTTAATAATTAATATAAAACAATTTACATTAAATAAAATATTTAATATCCAAATATGAGCAAAGATGTATTTGAAAATTATTAATGAGACGGGGGCATTTTTGGTAATTCACAACCAATCGCTAAAATAGCGCTAGGTTGGAGGCCATCTTGTGCTCTATTTTGGAGCAAAGTGCTAAAATAATGCTGGTGTGGAGATGGTCTTAATAATTAACAAATAATTTACCTTTTTAAATAAACAATTTTTTTTGGAATTAGCAAATAATTTACCTTCTTAAATAAACAATTTTTTTTGCAAAAAAAAAAGAAATAAGAAGAGAGAGAGAGAGAGAGATCATACTCTTGTAAAGAAGTCAGGTGGAGAAAATCGATCAAAGTGAGTATGGCGGAAATCTGAATACCACCCTTCTCCCATATATACCTTTACCTAATCATTATTAACAACAAAATAATTAATAAAATGGTCAGATAGTTGTCAGTAATTGATATTGGTAACGAAAATCAAGCTTAATTAGGCTCTATTATAATGCTGTGGAATGCTGCACCTGAAGAATTGTCTGAACCGGTCGATCTTGAAGAACAAAATCAGTACCATGAGGATTGCCAGCTGGCAGTAAAAAGTCGGGCTTTTTCACATAACCACAGCCACCATTGGCTCTGAACATTCCTTGCATAATCCAAAGGTGCTTCTCGTGTCTCTTTGATGGATTTTGAAGTCAATTTATTTATGTTGCACGGAGCATGCATAAACATTAATTATAATTAAAGTACCCAAAAAGTTATAAACGGCTCTTTTATACATGTGATATGTAAAAAGACAAACTAAAAAAGATAGCACTAACAGGTAGAACTGGAAGTGTAAAATTCACGTTTAAATTTAAAGGTAATTAATCAGCATATGATGCAGAGCATAAAGATATGGATTATGAGCTCACAAATTAATATCATCCAAACTTAAATAAGATGATTTCTTCATTTTAGTGAAGCATGGTAAAAGACATCTGATTTGGATGAATGATACCACTTTTAATTTCCATGTGAAATCGGAATAAAATCCAAAAGCGTAGCTTTTGAGCCCAAGTGATTTTCTATTAAATTCTATGTGGTTTTGAGCCTTTGAGTGTCAAAATCGCAATTTTAAATATTCTAGGTTTATTTATTTGGGGGCTAATTTGTAATTCTAAAATATTTAACAAGGGTGATTCTATTACCACCTTTCGTTTATTTTCTTTATACTTTTTCTAAATCTACTCATTCATTAAAATCTAAATTTAATATACTACTTTTTACATCCTAATTTATTCCTAGATCACCCTTCGTGCAATTGTTTTTTCTTTTCACACCCACTATACCCCTCTGCATTTGTTCCCACCCATCTCTCTCATCTTCTTCCATTCAAGCAAGCCACCCATTTTTTCTCCTCTTTTCCTCTTCTTCTCTACTTGTGTTCTTTAACCCAAAATACACTAAAGTTCTTCAAAATCAAATCACTTACCTAATTCTATGTCTCCATGGGCAGTGTTTCAAAAATCAAATAATAAAAATAAGAGTAAAATTAATCACGTTAATGACAAAAATAATTTCTTTTTAAGTCGAATCATATTCTCTACACCACAAGAATATGGAGCTATAATGAGAAAAGAGAATATGAAAATATGTTAAATTCCTCTTTTTCCAATTTTAAGTAGCTAGCCTATTATTTCTGTGTTAATAATACATCTCATCTCTTTCTTCTAATTCTTTACATCCCCGATATTTGTCAATTATCAAATACAACTCGAGGTATTATTCTCAAAGGAAATTCCTCTCTAATACTTGACGATCACCTATTACAATCCAATAGAATATTTTAAAAGAAAATCCTATTATATCTTGATTGATGCATGGAAGGCTCTTCTTCATTTTTTTCAAATCTCAGCGTTATCTTTTTAATATATAAAGTTAGAAACATTGAGACCAAAAAAGAGCATAATCTTCCATCCTTCAATCATATTTGTATTTATTCATTAGATCTTATTTTTATGAATTTTATTAGTGGTGTGGATTTTTTTTTTATTAATGTGTTCGTAATCCACAAACTATTTCTACTCAGAATTTTTTTGACTATGTCACTGAATTCATTCGAGATATGAGCAAAACTCAGNATTTTTATTTATTTTTGTTTCGAATTGGTCAGCGGCTCTTTAACCTTAGAAAATCATACAGTTATTTTATAGTGATCAGTTAGCCGTACCCACAAATGATATAAATACTATCATTGAAAGATGTGTGTGTTTTTCAGAAAAAAAAAAATGAAAGTACTAAATTGTAATTTTCTTAGAGGTTCTTTTGGGAAATAAAAAAACTACTAAATTAAGATGTGGAGAGAGTAGAAGAGAGGTGGCAATAGACCTGCCCTTTTAGTAATTAGGCTTTTAGCTTAATAGATTGTATGAACTACTCATGATTGGTGTGAGTTTATGAATTAGAACTTTCAGAGAGAGTTCATCTTTTCCTTTAAAATTTTTTATATTCTGGTGAATATACTAATCTTTCATGCATAACGTTTTTTTGGTATTCATGCACGATCGAATAATTAATAGATGCTCTAATTTCATCATTCTTGCGAGAATTAACAGATTTCGGAAAAGTGTGGTTTGACTGTAATCTGTTAGTCTCTCTTATTAATGCTTCTCATTGCATTAGACACAACAATAGTCTCACTGCATTAGTCTCTCTTTTTTTCCCCGTAGCATGCGGTGCTTTTGGTATATATCTCAGACAAGAATAGGATGTATAGAAGAAGTACAAAAATCAAGTGGCATATCATCACTAATTGACTCAACATTGGTAAATATTAATTAAAATAAGGTACAAGTTACCTGCATGTTAAATGCAACCATTTGAGCTCCGTGCATCCATCCAAGCATAGGATTATAATTAGAGGAGTTCAAACGCATACCCTTCGGGTACACTCTCAAAAAATTTCTTTGGGTAAACCTAGCCGATCAAAACGAGCCAAATAATTTATATAATATGATGTATTTGATTGTTTATGATTATAAGATCATAGTCCAAACATAAAACTTTTGGCTATGTATTCTGTGAACTGAATGAATGTAGGTGAGAATAACAACAACATACACATACCTGACAATATTTGTTCCGTACTGGGAGCTTATTGCATTCTCAAGCTCCTGCTCACTCAAGCTAAGCCGTCTGATCTTAATAGATGAGTCATCATGATCAGCAAGCCAATTTTTCAACTCACCTTTGGGCTTCCCTGCATGAATAGCAATTAGCTGCTTATATTCAGGGACAGCATTTTCCTCATCTTCGTCTTGATCATTATCACCACCACCATCATCGAGATTATCCTGCTATGTAGTTCATTTTAAGTGAGTAGTTTATTATTACTTAATGAAACAATTAAGCATAAATACACTAATTAATTAGCATTTCATGGACCTCATCACCATCAGCAGCAGCCTTAATTCCCCGATTTTCTTCGTCTTCATCGGAATGTTTATAGTTTAGATTTCTACTACTGGTACTGCCATGATGAGATTCGCGATACTCGGGTGGCTTAGTTGAGATCATAACCCTTTTTTTCAATGTTTCAGGCGACGGGAATTCCACTATATAGTCCGTTTTAGGGCAATACAGCATGTTCTCGAACGTTGTAGTCACCATCTACGTACAAACATCAAAAATTAGTTAGATAACTGCTAAGAACAATCGCACCAACTGCGCCAATAGAATTTATTTTAAAACCTACATACATAAAAAATCGAGATTCAATAATTATGACTGCCTTAAAATTTTATCTTAAAATAGTAATATTAGAGCTGAAGAGTATTAATTGAATGTGTTTTGATTCATTTGAGGTCATATATAGTCACCTGGGCCACTTTGGCTTGAAGATGTGAAGGTAGGTGGTCCTCAAACGTTATAATAACGGGATAATCAGAAGCATGAAACGCAAAATCCTTAATAGCACGCAAACAATCCAGGAGTGCCACTGGACTAGTCAGAGTCCTAATTAAGGATTTAACAAATATTAACACCGCAATAAGTAGGAATTAAAAACGAAATAAATTAGAATCGTCTATAATTGATCAACAGTCTTCATTCGCTCATCTATACTAATCATGAATATAATATTGATATGTATCAGATATCGCATAATTAGTTATTGTAATTCTTTGTAGTAGCATTATAGATATGTGCCACAGTTTATCAATCGGTCAAAAGTCCGCACCCCCCATGGCGAACTTCGACGTCGTTTTTGGCAGAATTAGGCCACAAATCCAATTCGATAACTCTTACTCCTCGCTTTAGTGCGTTAATTATAGGTTTAACACTACTGTCGCTGCTGAGTTGATTCCCTGTTAAGTAGGAGTTGTGGCCAGTAAATAAGTAATAATGAGATAATGGAGCAGTCATGTCATGGTGCACCTGCAATATCGTTTAAACACAAAAATGTTTATCGCCAAATTCTTATATGTATATGTACATTTATACATGTGATGTAGATCATAGAATTAATCAACTTACAGCATGACATAAAATTAAAAATAAAACATATGAGTATACTCGTTATATGTGTATGTTCTCACATATTAACATAAACTATACATGTAGAGAAACATGACAAGAGCTTGATTCAATCATTTATCATTTAATCAGAGAGCAAAAACATTAGAAACATTAAGCGCTTCTTAATTGGTTAAACTTATTTTGTTACAATAATGGGTATTTTCTGATCAAGATGTTATTTTTAAAATAATATTATATATATATATATATGAAATTAAACCAACTATTCTCTTTTCGTTTAAAAAAACAATAAAAATAAAATGGAAGCGTTACCAATCAATTAGCTGTATATATATACGTACGTACCTTTGAAGTGTGAGCAAGATTGAGATCACCGAAGAGATATCTGAAGAAGGCATGTAAATGGAGGCCGTTTCTGTGGAAGATCTTGAGATGCTTAAGACTATTGAATATGGCTTCGGCATCTTCCCTTTTAGGGTTATCTTCTACTTGGATCTCTTTCAAAAACTGGACCAGGTGATCTAAGGTCATGGTGCCATTTTCGGAGTACTTGTTAAAGAGGTTCTTCACGTCATCCGGGGGATCCGGCGCCCGGAGCTTGAACCTTCTCCTGAAACAGCACACCTTGAAATACTGTTTAGTAATCTTTTCAGTATTCATGATGGAAATTAAAGAAAGCTTGAGCTAGCTAGCTTGCTATCATTGGGAATTTCCGGTTCTTTAGTTTGATATCATAGGAGAAACTCATTATATATAAGATGATATATACCCCTCTATAGCTAACATCTTTAATATTCATGTATATGAAGATAGAAATTATTGGAATATTTAATAGTTTTGGCTTTCTGATTCTTAGGAATGGCGTTGGAGCAAAGTGAGAATCTTATGCCCATGCGAAACTTATAAGGAACCGTCAATAAATTTAATATATATCAACACTCATATTCCCAGCTCTTTTTTGTAACTGACATGAAACACGACTGCTTGAATCTTTATCTTATAATCTCACTCAAGAAACCCTTTTTCTTTTTTCCTTTTTTTTCACCCTTTTTTTAAAAAGAAATGCAATTAAGGACAAAATATTCGATGTCTTCTTGTTGGTTTTGATTGTAAAGGAAGAAGGGAATGAAGAAGAGGCTATACATTTGTAGAGTAATACTTGGGGCGCCAAGTCGTACATGCGGTTAATTTAAGAACCATCCTGAATCTAATTTGCGGTGTGGTGCACTTTGATTTCAACAGTTTAGAGATGCATGCATTAGAAATGCACTTGACAGATTGGGGTTGTGAAATTTTAGCCTATTGTTAGTTCTAAAATTATTTTTTTTTATAAAGAAAATTACTTTTAGTTATGAAATTCATTCAAAAACTTTCAACTTTTAGTTATAAAATACATTCTAAAACATACGAAAGTTATAAATTAAAAGCAAGAATACTAAAATCATGCGGTTTGGTTGGTTTCTTTACTCTCTGCCGGGGTGTTTTCATTTTTACGTTTTATACCATGAACTATAGGAATATGTAAAGTTAATTGCTATATTTGGTGGCCAGAATAATTGACAAATATATGCCATATATAGCATGCAGGGTTGGTGTTTTTCATGTTTTTCGGGTAAGGGGCATGAGGCATCAAACTCTGTCACTTAAGACTTGCCTTTTTTAGATTTTTTTTCTTTTAATTATAAATGAGCCAAAGAATATTCATCGATTATGTCCCTAGAAACCCAATAAGTTGCGGAAAAGCAATATAAAGTTAGAAACTTCACCAGCTCAGTATTAGTACGTAGTAGTACACATCTGACAAATTCCTCTGCTTTTTGCGCAACTCCCTCCCATTTTCTATTCATGATACGACGTCGTATAGTAACTAGTAACCCCACCAAAGCGACCCAAAGTGGAAACATCGTTTTTTATTGAGAATTCTTTGCGTCTAGCGGCTTCCTTTTCATGACCAGCAAATATGGTATTAACTTGCATTTGAAGTATGCTGGAAGAGTATCCTCTTTGTAGATAAACCTTTTTCCTATTGAGAATTCTCGATCACAAATGGTTTATTAAGTTTCACTTTTTTTTGGAGTCATAACTTATTATTTGATTCATTAATTAACCATATCAATTCTAAAAGTCGTTATACTGACGTCTTAAGTTATATATAGCCTAGTTATAAGAGCTTAGCTTTCTTAATTGACAATTCCCTGAAAATCCTGCTGTAGAGATATTTGTAAAACATATATTCACAAAAAAAATCAAAAGAAAAACTTTTGTTTACCTGTACCCGGAGAAAACTCGAACACGAATTTAGAAAACTAACAACTTTAGTAGATTTTAAATATTCAATATATATATATATAATATCGTTCTTATTAAACCGAATATTTGAAATGTTCTAACGTTAATATTCATAAATGTGATCATGGTCGGAATTTTCAGTAGTATCGAGACTATTTAAGATGAATATAATCCTTTTCCCCAACGAATAATTAAAATGGAACCAAAAAAAGAAAAAAGAAAAAACGTAATCGAAGCCCATCAATGCAAGGCCCACGGCCCAAAGCTACGGTACAATACAATACTCGTAATAATAGAGAAGGGGAAATTAGGCCTTTTACAGCATTTTTTGGAAATTTAAAAATACGGTGGTCGTGTTTTTTTAGCTCTAGTACGATTTTTATTAGAAAATATCATTTTTGAAAAAGGTATTTATAATTGATATATAATTGGTAACTAGGAACCTTTTTTCAAAAACTGGTAATTATTTTAAAAATAGTATTTTTCTATAATTTTTTTAAAAAAGTGATATTTTTCTAATAAAAATTGTACAAAAATTATAAAAAAACCCTAGCTTCCGTATTTTTGTAATTCTTTTAGGTTCTTATAAGTAAAAGTGTTAGAAACCCAATAGAGAACCGATATGTGAAAATTAGGCCTTTTACGATATTTTTAGAAACAAATTTGATAAATATGGTGGACTATGTTTTTATTAGAAAAATATCATTTTCTAAAATAATAACTAGTAAATGGTAACTAATTTCTAAAAATTGGTAACTAGTAACCAAAGGTATTTGTAACTGGTAACTAGTAATCAGTAATCAGTTTTCAGAAGCCGGTAACCAGTAACCATTTTAAAAATGGTATTTTTCTTAAAAAAAAATGAAAAAGTGATATTTTTCTAATAAAAACCGTACAAAAATTGAAAAAAAAAAAAACCCGACATCCATATTTTTATAATCTTTTGGGTTTTTATAGGTAAAAATGTTAGAAACCCAACCGATGTTTCAGTTAATTAACTGAGGTAGTAGAGAACTCATATATCTATAATCTGTAATGTCGATATTATTGTCATGGCCTCTAATTAATTATTAACCTTTTCTTCACTCAAGGCTTTTCTTTTTCAAAAAAAAAAAATTATTATTGTTGTTGTTAATTTTATGAATAGGAATTTTCCAACTCTTCAACGGAGTGAGATCTGCTATCACAATTATATGTCTTATTTCTTGTCCAATTGCTGTTAAATAGCCATCTGTCCTTGCACCTAATATCTCATTCTCACTATTTAAATCCTTACTTATGCTGGCATTTTCTGATTCTAATAAAAATTTAAAGGGAACTTCTAACCTATGGTATAGGGTTGTTTTTTTCACTGTATTCATATGGTTCAAAATCTTGGTCACCTGATTCGAATCTTATGACTAAACTAGACAAGAGACTCATAGAGTCTATTAAGTACCCTTCCACACCTAATTCTATCTAAATTAGAAGAAAATAATTTTTTTTTTATTTTTCCCACTCTCTTTTCCTTTCGACCTTACCCCCATTTCTTCTTCGCCGCTTGGCATTGCCTCTTACACCGCATCAAGGAAATATACCATGACATCAGCTGAGCCTATCAGCACTGGTGCTTTGCCAGCGACAAAAAATCATGTAGTGCTTTTTAACTGCCAAAGCTTAATTTTTTGACAATTGAGGGCTTGTTTGGAGTCATTTCCAGTTTCTTTATTTAAATAAATTGAAAATAGAAGTGAAAATTTTGTTTTATTTTGTTTTTTAATTTTTAAAAACAAGAAACATGCTTAGCAAACTTATTTTCACTACTTATTTCAAATAAAAAGTTGAAATAATGAGAGAGAAAGTCATATAACCTTATATTTGTACATGTACACACATAAGTGTATATACATATATATGTATATATACACTTATGTATAAATATATGCATGTTTTTTAGTTTTTGAAATTTATTAAAAAAAATAAAGGTATTAGAAAATTTTTATTGCCATTTTTTTTTTTTAAATTTTGGTAACAATTTTTAAAAACAGAAAACAAAAACAAAGTTGCCAAGTAAACTTTCAAAAAAAAAAAAATTCCATTTTTCAGTTTTTTAAAACAAAAAACAAAAAACGAAAATGAATCCAAGCAGACTCTGAGTATTTTGTTTTTCTTTGGATGTGTTTTAATTAAATTTTGATGGGTTTTTACCGCACTTCGTAATTTTAATTTGGATCTTGAATGATTTCTAAAATTAATGGAAGAATGGCTTTGTTTTTAATTTAGGGTGTATTGTGTTTTGGATTTAAGGGTTGGTACTCCATTGAGAAAGCCCTCTATATGTACCCGTTTTACTAGTACAGTGAGACATAGATGGCTCAGCAAATTTGTTAGTGGTACCCATTTTGCAGAAGGCAAAGGCAAATTTGTTAGTGGTACCCATTTTGCAGAAGGCAAAGGCAGCGCGTTTTGGTCGTGCTTCCCAAAAACTATCTTCATTTGCTCAGTGCCTCATTGGTCTAGTTATGGTTTCTGGATTGTTTTGTGGGCGCAGGAGTATGAATCAGGTGGAAGAGCATTGAAAATAATCGTTCTTGACAGCCTTGAGCTTGTGAAAAATCAACAAAATGGTGGTTATGGTGAGAAATGGTAAAAGGACAGGAGGGGTAGGGATCTATTCAGGTGTTTTGTGGAGCATTATTAGTTTCTGACAATGGACTACTTTAATCCTTCTCAACCAATTATAGTCTTCCGAATTTACTGTATTGATACGGTTAAAAACCTTTACTGTAGGTTAGAGGCTCCCAAAGTTAAAATAGATCACAACTTACATTAACAAATAATATCTCAATTAACTAGAGATAATATCATTTTTATACTTTGTATTTTGACATTTTGTTCAAATTATATCTTGTACTTCAGTTATTATCAACATTGACCTTTAGATTTGAAATCTGTTACATATTTATACCGTGACACTAATTTAGAGCAGTTAATTTACCCAGATGCCGTTTCAAAAATTAAAAATAAACTGTATAAAGACTAATATGAGAATAAGTTTATTAAATTATCTTGGTAAATTAACTGCTCTAAATATAATTTTGTAACAAATATTAAATCTAAGGATCAATGTTAATAATAACTAAAACACAAGGTACAAACTAAAAAAAGTATCAAAATACAAGGTATAAAAGTGATATTATCCCATTAATTAATTTAATAGTACGGTACGTGCTACGTATCTTCGAGTCATTTACTTTTATAAGTTTGGATCAAGATATTTGATTATGTGTTGGCAAATAATAAAAGGTAATAAGGAATAGAAATAATATAAAAATTGATTGTTTTGTAGAATGAATTTTAATTGTTTTCACAGTATATTAGTTTACATTTATACATAGAATTTTACATGAAAATTCAAAATTAAGATAAAAACAAATCTCATAAAAAGAGGAACTCAATTAGCTAAAATAAAGGGATAATGATTCTGAAGATTTCATTAAGTGATTTGCTGATCTGTATCCTTATCGTGCCCCCTCAAGATGAAGGACAGTTTAACTCCAATCTTGATTTGGAGTGGATGTAAATGTGGACCACTTAGAGGTTTTGTAAGATCATTCGCTAATTGGTCCAAAGAGGACACATGCGAGACACGAAGAGCACCTTCCTAAACTTTTTCGCAAACATAGTGATAGTCAATGGCAATATGTTTCATGCGAGAGTGAAAGACTGGGTTTGCACATAAATAAGTAGCCCCAATGTTATCACAATAGATGACTGGCTTGGTGTGAAGTGAGACATTTAGTTCCACAAGAAAAGAGCTTATCCACATAGCCTCAGTCACAACAGAGCCAACGACTCGATATTCAGCCACAGTTGAAGACATTGCTACCAACTTCTATTTCTTTGAGCTCTAAGGGATATGATTGTGACCCAAGAAGATAACTTGAGTACTTAAAGAGGTTCCGTTATCGCGATTCCTAGCCCAATCGGTGTCCGAAAAGGCATGAAGTGCTATCAGGGATGCACGTCATAAGAAAAGACCATGATCTATAGTTCCTCAAAGATAGCTCAATAGTTGTTTGACAGAAGTCCAGTGTGTTGCTGTGGAACGATGCATGAATTGAGAAAGTTTATTGACTGAGTAAGCAATGTCAGGCCGAGTAAATGAAAGGTATTGGAGACCCCCAACTAAAGAACAGTATTTAGTAGTATCATCTAAAGCAGTACCATTGATCAGAAGAGGAACCTGATTTGGAGTTCCAACTGCTTTGGCATCATTCATCTTAGCCTTAGTTAATAATTTAGAATTGTATCTTCATTGGGAGAGAAATAAACTAGGAGCATTTGAGATGACTTCAATGCCTAAAGAATAAAATAATCTACCCAAATCTTTAATAGAGAATCACATGGCAAGGTCCTAGACAAACTTGATAAGAAAAACATCATTGCTGCCCGTAAGTATCAAATCATCAACATAAACTAACAAATACACTGTTATTCCAAAATGAGTGTAGATGAATAAGGATGTATCAGACTTGGAATTGAGAAAACCCACAGATTCTAGAAAGTATTTTAACTCAAGGTACCAAGCTCATGGGGCTTGGTTGAGGCTATTAAGAGCCTTTTTAACTTATACACATAGTTCGGATTTTGTTTGTTAACAAAACCACTATGCTGCGACATATACACCACTTCACACAAATGACCATAGAGGAAAGTGTTGTTCCCACCAAGTTATTGTAGAGACCAACTGCGAGATAGAGCAAGACTCAAAATGATTCGTAGGGTTGTTTGTTTCACCATAAGATTGAAGGTTTCTTGAAAATCAATTCAAGGTGTTGATGGAATCTTTTGGCAACGAGACATTCTTTGTATCTATCAATACTATCATCAGGTTTCCTTTTGATTCGGAAAATTCATTTGCAGCCAACGAGATTTTGAGTGGAATCTGGGGGACTAAGTCCCAAGTCCCACTGCACATGAGGGCATTGAATTCTTCAGACATTGTCTCTCCCAGTCTCATTTTGGCCACAAACTTTTGCTACTACAGTTTATCTCATCAATAGAATGCCTAAAGTAAATCTCTCACTAAAATCCTCTTATGAAGTTCTCTTTAGTCAAGTTTCCAACCTGGACAAATTTTTGGTGGTGAGTTTGAGTGGTGTTTGGGTAGCTGAGTTGATTGTAATTACATGATTTTGGTTATCAAAGGGATTGATAATTATTGGTTAGGCAGTAGAGGTGGCAGATGACTCTGTATTTGGAGAAGTGGTCGTGATTGGTTTGACTCATTAGAGTTTGGCTCTGATACCATAAAAGGTAATAATGATTAGAAATAATTTAGAAATTAATTGTTTTGTAGAATGAATTCTAATTATATTCACAGTATATTAGTTTACATTTATATAGAGAACTTTATACGAAAATTCAAAATCAAAATAAAAACAAATCACATAAAAAGAGGAACTAAATTAGCTAAAATAAAGGAATAATGATTCGGAAGATTTCACTAAATGATTTGCTAATTTGTATTCTTATCAAATAAATACTAATATTAGCTCAATTTATCTAAAATAAGTATTGAGAGAATATTAATATCTAAATTAATTTCCAAATGTGATTATGATATGGTTTAGCCAATTTGAATTTATGGGTAGCTTTATTGCCACTCCCCTTTTTTTTCTCTCACAACCCTCCTTTTAATTAATTATTTATTTACAATAAAAAAATTATAAGGTGTGTAAAAAGAAATTTAAAATATTAGAAATGGTGTGTTTAAAAGGGAGTGGGAGAGGAAAAAAAAATGAGTGGCAATAGAGCCACCATTTTTTTTTTTTTTTTCCAAGAGTATAGATGAACTATGCTGATATGTAAATAGGAATACATGACGGTTTTTTAGAAAAGTGTCATTATACTCATTTTTTTTTTTTAAAAAAAAAATTCCGGTTACAAAACTTAAAATCAGAACCATGAGTATCCATACTATGCAATATTATACCAAGAAATATTTAATATCGCAACCAATAGCAGTAAATATAATGTGTATTTGAAGAACATGGTATAATCTCAATATTGGATTCAAACTTCTTTACAAAATGTATATAACACATGTAACCATCCACAAAGACTAATCACATCTCATAAGCTTAACTCAGCTTTTAATTTCAATACACTTATAATAATTAAAAATTACACATTAAATGGGTTGTGGCGATATAATATAATAAAGAATTCCACCAATCAAAAGAAAGGAGTTAGATAGTTTGCCTTCAAAAGGATGCTCAAACCTAGAGTCAACAATAACTTGAAAAAGATCTGGCTTTGCAAAGAAGTATTTGGATCCTGAACTCACATTCCAGTATGTCCCCTATAGAAAAACAGTAATAATGGGCAAACAAGCTCAGAACTAATAAGAGTATCCAACGAAAAGAAAAAAGCTCAACATTAAGTACGGCAACCAACCAATATACGACCTTGATATTACGCAAATGATGATCAAGCAATACTATAAAACAAATTTAAATTTGAACGAGTCATCATATTTCATGACAGCTCTTGCATCAAAGGCTTAGTGTTCAAATAGTTTCTTCCATGAAAAATAAAGGTAAATCTCGAAATCTAGTCAGTCCATGAGGCAAGAAAAAAGAATATTTCGTATACTGAATACATATAGATAAAGGAAAATGGAAAAAAAAAAAATGTCGCATAACATGAAAAAGTGCAAAATCAATGTCACATAAGAGAAGATTAATTTTAACCTCCAGACACATTAGAGAAGATAAAAGCGAAAACTTTATTAAGTGCAAAACATCAAAAACAAAACTAGTAGAGCAGAGAATAAAGAAAAAACAGGGATACCTGGTTACAGCTAGCTAGTAGGACAGGAACTGAGGGGACTTAACAGGAACCTGACTGCAAACCTGCAGTCTTAGTTCTGACTGAAGACAAAGATGTACAAAATAGTGGTGGCTCTCAACTTGAACGGCAATTGGAACATCTACAACATAGTTTAGCCAGCTTAGGTTAATGTCAATGCAAGAGAGACATGTAGCAAAACAGTTTTAAAACTAGCCAATAATATAAAGCAGATCAATCTAAAAACAGATGTCAAGAAAAGAATGAACAAAAATAAATAACTAGAAAACAACAACATGAAATGTGTCTTCTACCTTTGAAAGAAACATAAAAATAAATTAGATGACACTAGAATAACATTATACATAGCAGTTGCAACTGAAGTCACACTAAATACTTTGTTCTGTGAAAAACCTGCTCAAAAAATGGAGAGGAGAGACCTATTTGGTGACAAGGTAGAGACAAGGCTCCTTGAAGATGTGATTAAACTGAGAGGCTGAGAAAAACACAAATATGTCCTCAAGCTAGCTAAACCACTTCTTTTTATCATCCTGCAACCAATAGAAGCACATATATACTTATATCTGAGAAGTCAAGAACATGACTAATTGCAGTCATTACAGCCACTTTTCATTTACAATGGATGTCCTTTAAAACCAAGAAACTGAATGTGGAAAATAGTATCACTAACCCATAAGATTCCTACTGTCACTAACAATTTAAATGCTTCTAGTAACCACCAAAAGGGATTGATCATATAAAATTAATTTGCATTTAATTCTTAGCAAGAGAGTGACTCAATTTTCATCCGAGGTTCAAGAGTAGCAGTACTTCTCCTATAATAAAATAATAATTACACAGTACTCAATGCTGATTAGAATAAAATCCAAAACATTATCTTTCAGTGATCATATTCCAAAAAAGAAAAAAAAAAAAAATTGAGACAAGAACAGATCAACTATAAGTTACCGATCAAACATAGATATCACTCAAAATATGAACCAACCAATCAAGCTAATGATAAGACATATAAAAACTTTGTAGAAACCCACGAACTGGTATATATGGTTATTCAGAAAGAAGATATCTCCACGAAACAAAGGGCAAAGGAATCCATGATTGAAAAAAAATAAAAAAAAACTAACTGACAGAAAGTACGAAAATGGCGGTGAAAAGAAACACTCACCATCATCATCACTGTGCTTATCATTGCTAATAGTATCAAATTAAAGGAAAAAAAGAAAAGTACAAATATCTTCGCACTGAGATAATGAAAAAAAATAATTATGCTCATAACTATCTTATTATGAAAACAAAGATGTCATGATTACATTATACTTATTATATATGAAAAAACTAAATAAATGAATGAAATTAAGACCAAAAAAAAAAAAAAAGAAAAGAACGAGAGGGATAACTACTAAGTCACAACAACCTGCTCATATCGACAATGCATCCATGTACATTGAAACATAACAATATATGAAGTTTCTGATCATCTTAGTATGCATCTTATTCTCTACATTGACAAACTTCAACAATAAAATGATTAAAATATCCAAATAAGTATTAAAAATTCTTTAAAAGCAATACATATAAACAAATTTCTGATTCTAAGTAGAACAATTATATTGCTTATTGACGTGACACAACTAAGCAACCTAAAATCTGCTATCAATTCCATATTTAAAATTCAAGAACTGAGGAACTGAGGTGAAAAATGAATGTGAGATTGAACAATTGAAATCTTTGGGGTCCTAGAACATGCAGAAGCTAAATCAAGTGAGGAATTCCACCATTGAACAACCGAAAAAAAAAATGCAGGGTAAGAGAGTTGGCATAATAAGCATAACAGTCAACTAATAGTGGTACAAAACAAAATAATAGGCATAAACAAGAAGCTTTGATTTTTTTTTTTTAAAAAAAAAAAAAATCAAGACAAGATAGATATTGGTATAGAACATATCCAGAACTTTAATATCCAATTGAGAAATCTCTAAAATAACTAAAGTGCAAACTTTTCTTGAAGACTTTCAGTAACCCATATATCCAAATCAAGAGAGAAAACAAACCCATATCTCAGAAAAAAAAGAGAAGGGAGAAAAAAAAAAAAAAAAAATGAAGAAGAAGGAAATTTGTAACCATTTTTTGGTTGAAATAGAAGTAAAACATACCAATATTGAGCTTTTATGTTGAGCTGTCAAACTTTGATATTCAACATCCAAATCATGACATTATGGTCCATTCAGGCCAAAAGCAAAGTGAACTTAAAAGTCTTCGGCAGCTCGTTATAATGGATAGGAGAACTGAGTTTTGGAAAAACATAGGTGATGTCTGTCTATCTAATTTCCAAAATGTGATTAAACTCTATGTGGCCACAATACTGAGGTGCTTGGGCACTATACCCCGCAACATATTTGGCTTNCTCCGAGGGAAGAAGACGCGCGACGAATGCCGACGTTTTCCAAGGGAAAAAGACGGGCACAGAAACTGGAGCAAGTCGAGATAATGAGATTTTGGGATGGATTCCGGCAATGAGGTGCTGAGAGGATGAGATTTCGAGGGAGATGACGAAATTTTGGGGGCTAAACTATCTGGGGAACTTCGTTTGCGCACTGAATCCCCAGCACTGGAAAACGAGAGTTTTCTTCCACTCCGTCGTTTTGTGGTCACGTGTCAATAAAACAGTTATGCAAATTTTTTTTAAACGGACTGATCAACAAAGACGTTTTTAATAGGGTAATTTGCAGCAAAAATCCCTAACCTTTAGCATTTTTGACATTTAGGTCCCCAGTCTTTAATTCTTGGTATTTAAATTCCAAACCTCTCACAACAGTTGCATCCCTTCGTCTCGGTGACCATGTGCTTCTCATGGCAGCCGTCTGGGGAGGTACTTAATGAAACAAAACCGCGGAAACTTTCTCTGCAAAGAAATGACGATGCTATTGCTCGATCAATAGGTTAGGTACCAGCAAAGGAAGATGAAATCTCACCCTGATTTTGTATGCAAAAGTCTCCTACTTTGACAGGTCTAAACTTCCTCTTTATATTTTCTATTTTTAACTCTTAATTTCAATTATAAATGGACCACCAAAGGAAAAAAGGTCGTCTTCCTCTCAAAAGAAAAAAGAAAAAAAGAAAAGGATAAAAAGTTTTCCTAATCGGATATATATTTAGTGCTCTAGTATTACATGCTCATTAAAATTCTTTTATGCATTCGAACTTCTAACCTTCAGGCAAAAAAGCAACTCTCCAAAATAAATAAATACGTATATAAATTGCATAGAGAGAACTAGGAAGGCGAGGAATACTATGATCTAATACAAGCACATATTAGATATATATATATATATATATATATATATATATATATGGAGAAGTAATGAAGAGAATATGTGTATATTATAAAGATTTTATATGGAATTTCGAAACACCCGTGTCTCCGTTTCTCCCTCAATTTATTATTTAAAGTTCTCCAAACCAGATCCATAACAAAATCTCGAAACCTATTCCCAGCTTCATTATCAATTTTAGAATCTAATCTTCAAAATTTTCTCTAACGCATCATGCTGGCGTTTTCCCCCAATAATACCCATAAATCATTGTGCTAGAAAGCTGAAGCCTCAATATTCTGCACCATTGAGGAGCTAGTAGATCTCTTTTTCAAGACACCTGCTGATGGGAAAACATGAATCCTGACGATAAGCGCTTGGTTTCACCGTCTCAATGGCCTGGTTGAGGAGAACATCACCGGGAGATTAATGAAGGAGGTCAAGGTGGTGGAGGCGCGTGGTTCACACCGAAATGTACAGATTTTTAAGTCAATTGCCTCTTTCAATTGGAGCACATGGGTGTTTCCCCAAAAACAAATGGAGCACGTGGGGACCATGTGGTGTTTTAACGAAAGATGAAAATGGATTTGAGAGAGGGACTAACGGATGCAACTGTTCTGGAAGGTTTAAGATTTAAATGCCAAGAATTAACGGCCGAGAACTTAAATGCCAAAGATGCTAAATGTTAGGAATTTTTGCTGCAAATTACTCTTTTTAATACGACGGTTCTTAATTAAAATTGTCGTCGTATAGCACTTGAAATGGACATTTTACTATCATTTTTTTTAGACGACGGTTTTTACCAAAATCTCCGTTTTTATCATACATGCCTATGTCTTCTAAAGGGAAATTTGTAGTAGTGTATATAAATCGTCAAAAAACATCGGCTTAAAAGCATGGTGTATGCTACTGGAAAATGCTTTGCTTATTCTTTACAGACTACTCTTTTGAGGAGTTTGTTAATTAACTAGTCGTAATATTTAAGTACTAGAGCTCACTAGGGCTAGCTAAGTAGGTGTGATGGGTGGGAATTGGGTAGTAGATTAGGAGTTCAACTTGCAATGTGTGTGAGTTATTTTTCTTTAATTTGTAATAATTAAGTAAAGATCATTAGTTAAGCCATAGTTTTTATATATAAAAAAATATTTAAGTACTAGACAGCATGGCAAGTATTCTTAATTAACTATTTAACTCTATTAATTTTTTCCTAATCCAATTCGGGCATGCAGCTTAAGTAATTAGTGTGACAAATCATAAATAACTTTTGATGTGGACCTCAATAATGGAACACTTATAATCAGACTCCAACGACTTAATTATAATTATTATTTTTATTTATTTAATAAACAAAAATGGATCAATTATTAGTGCGATAATGCTCTCCATTTCTTTTGTCATAAACTGATGAACCTGAAAGGATTTGACTCACTTTTACCCAAAGAATAACTTAATACCAATTATTACTTTTATCACTGCACACTTTATTGGTTGGGGAGGTCGATATATGGAGTATTGAATCTTGGATGCTGTTAGTCGAGACTAACTTAACACTGCCCAAACCCTTCAATTCGATGGACTTTTGTTTTTTTTTGTTTTTTTTTTGACATTACTTTCTTATCGCTTCGTACAAATGAAAAGACGAGCAATGTTTCTATAAGACTCACGATATAATTATAGCATAGCAAATTATTTAAATTATTTAGGGTTAATATCATCTGGGGTCCCGAAATTTCCCCCAGTGTATCACTTAGGTCCCCAAACCTTTTTTTATAGCATTTGAATCCCCAACTTATTATTTTTTGTCACACCTTAGTCTTTAGTATTATTTCCGTCCAAAGAACCATTAATAAGTCACGTGTCTACCATGTGGTCTTCTCCCAAAATTCTAAAAGTAAATCAATCATTAAATATTCTAATCAATCTCCAACCTCGAGTCGCCGGAAAAATATTCTCTCTCTTCATCATCACTGATCTCAAAAGCTTTTCAAAGAAAACCATATAATGAAAAAATCACTTAAATATTTAGGCATAAATACAAATAACTATATAATTATATATAGAGAGGGAGGTACCATAGCGAAGATGGAAGGCATGAAACCCGTGTTTTCCATGAGTTAATCCATACGAGTCTCTGTATATATATTTTTTTCCTAAAAGAATTAACATATTTTAATTTCTAAAAAAGTTTCTTTCCTCATCTTACTATACATATATATACATCTATACATACAATATATACTTGAAAAATAAAAACTACACCATTCTAATATCCAAAAATATATAGTTCCTTTCTCAATTGATCATAGACAAATATATACACCAATACATATAATATGTACCCTCAAAAATCATATTCCACGTTTTTTAAAACAAACCCAAAACTAGATCATCAATCTCAATTAAAAAAAAGGGTTTCAAATCCCTATTCAGCCCGAAAAAGAAACCTAATTCATCCTTGATAGGGTATGGGAATGGGAATTTGACTTCGGTAATGGTGGGTTCTATTCTGCTTGGATCTCGATCGCCATGGTGAACGGCGGTACTTAGATCATTTAACTCAAGCAAGCTTCTCAGATTTTTTAACGTCAATAGCAACATCTCATCATCGAAGATGGGCGCCATCTTGGGGAGCCTAGGACAAGCGTCTGACAAGGACGACCTCTAGAAGATGAACATGGAGATGGAAGCAGATGGTGACGGCTTCATTGACCTGAGTGAGTTTATCGAGCTGAACAACGAGGCGTGCACTGGGATGAAGTCTTGGAGAATCTAATGAAATTTTTTTCTTTTTTTCTTTCTTTTTTTTCTTTTTTTTTTTTGGCCAAATTGATTTAGCTTTTGGGAACCTTTTGGAAAAAGACCACATGTCAGACACGTGATGATCTATTAATGGTTCTTTAGACAGAAATAACACAAAGGACTAACAGGTGACAAAAAACAATAGGTTAGGGATTCAAATGCTACAAAAAAGGTATAGGGACCTAAGTGATGCATTGGAAAAAATTTGGAGACCCCAGGTGATATTAACCCAATTATTTATATATAAACCATGCATCGCATAGGAAACTTATGGGCCATTTGGTACACAGTAATCCAAATTTTAAGATTAAGAGGAATGATAAAGTGGGCGATGTGATTGGCTGACATCTTGAATAGTTGTGTTTAGTTGCACATTGTAATTTTGTCTATGATTCCTATGGATATTGGAAACTTATGTTTGGTTGAGCATGGAAATATATTGATTTTTTATGACAAAATACCTTAAATAATATAATAAAAAATTAATCACCATACAACATAAATTTTATTGAAATAATATGAAACGGAAAAATAAGTTCTTCATGTTAAAAATTAGAACAAGCATACTTTTCCAAAAAAAATAAAAAAAAATAGAACAAGTGTAATATTATGAAAATTTGTTTTAATATTACAAGAGAAAAACAGTATATTTGTAATATAGTATATTGTTTCTTATTCATGGAAGTGTGGCCAATTTCTTGCAATCTTGTTTTGAAAACCATTTCAGTTAATTATAAACAGAAACTCATAAAATGCGGCTTGAAACAGAACAACATTTTAAAAATAATATCGGAAAAAAAAAAAGAGCTTTAAAAAAAAGTCCACTCTTAAGATTCTATTTTCATAGTTTTAACCAATGAAATAAACCCTTTTAAAGCATAAAAATCAGAAACAAATTAATTAAAATGTTTTATTTTATTTTGTTTTTTGTTTTTTCTGGGAATGGTAAAAGGAAACAATACCACTTTGGCCTCTCGTCTTGTTTTTGGAAATTACCACCATTGACTAAAAAGAAAAATGCTCACCGAAACAATACCCATAATCCCAAACCCTTTAATCACCATAGTCCCAAAAACCCAAGTTTCAAATCGAAAGCAAATATACCCAGATCACTCAAATTGAATGAAAAATAAAATAAATTAGAGAGAAAAGAGCAAGCAAATGAAATGAAAGTTGGCGTAACTAGAGACGCGGCGGTGACAACAAACGGCAATGACGACGACGACGACGACGACGACAACGAACGGCGGCAGCGGCAATAATGAACGGCGACAGTGACGATGAGGACAACGAGTGGCCGAGGGGAAAAATTGAACCCACCAAGATTGAGTTTTGTTGTTTATTTTATTTTTGAGTGTGGGTATTAGATGAGGGTGATATGAAATCCACCTATTTTGGTGGGTTTCATTTCATAACTAGGTAGGAGGATATGAATCCTGAGGAAATAATATTATTGAGTGTTAAAAGAATATCAAACATGGTGATGTGTTGAGATATCCATTCTTATTTAGAGATTATTTCCGTACCAAACGCCTCTAGTTAATCTTTAGCATTAGAAATAATAAATTTTCCGATCGTTTCATAAATACTTCACGTGTTATTATTTTATTTTAAAAATGTACGCGACTAAACTAATTGTTATATAATTATATATCTTTGGATACCATGTTATTGTCGCTTTTCAAGGTTGTGCCTTAGATATTCGAAGTAAATCATGATGACGATCGAACTAGTCAAAAAAATCATGACTGGTGATCAAACGTATCATTTTACGATTGCTACTTTTTCTTTCGTTACAACACTCAACTTTCAAGTTACAACAATATATATGTTTCACGTGCTTCGTATTCTCTAATGTAGAGGTTTTTTTTTTTTTTTTTTGAAAGAACTCTAATGTAGAGTATTAATATATTATAATTTGACTTTGATGGAGAGTTGGGATTGGGAAAAACTACTATGGATATACAATAATATAATGCTAACCTAGATAATAATCCACTGTTATAGTTTATACCCTAAAAGCATGTATATTTTGGATATTTGCTGAATTAATAAAATGATATTTTTCTATTTGAATTTGTGCATAATTGGTATGTCTTTAAATATCAGAAAATCCTTAGTTTGTTTATGTGACCATAAATTTAGTATATAAGTGTTATATACATGAGGATTAAATTTATGAAAAATAAACTAAATATAGTCCATAATAATTAATTAAAGTTTAGGATCTTTAATTAAATATTATTAGTACGGTCCATTAACATTGAGAATGTAATAGTCTTATCCAGACTATTGATGTGTTGACATCACAATGGAGGTACTTTATATAATTCGATTATATAGGACTGGACCAGACATGATTTGAATCTCACATAAATTCCGTTAACTGTTGAGAATTTAAATAATATCACTAGATGATCATATATAGATCGATCTTAATCCTGAGTAGTTATAGACTCCTATTTATAACATTATGTTCTTTGACATACTTGTTAAAGGTTTGTTTTTTAAACAGACCGAAATACTTGTATCTTGGGAGCATGATGAGATGAGTAGCTGGAAATGTAACTTACAGATATGGAATCCATTCCTTCCATTAAGAAGCTAGATAGATGACTCTCTTGTGTATTGATTCAGGACTTGAACAGTTTGAGTACTCAATTTATAATAGATTTATAAATTAATTGTTCATTAGAGAATCAATGGTACACAAGGATAAAGATATAATTGGAGAGGTAAACGGAACTTGACCTAGCTCCAATTATGAATCGTCTATGGAGGATTGAACTACATGTAATGATTAAATCGATGGACGGCTCGTTGTTTTCTGAGTAAATTAATTCTGTAACTTCAAGAGTGTAATTCTAAATTTTTAGTGGAGTAATACTGGAATTAATAAATTAGACAAATTAATTAAAGAGTTTAATTAATTATCATAATTTATTGGAGCTTGAATTACAGGT
>JXTC01000147.1:539126-575077 GCA_002914845.1 Trema orientale
CACTGTACTGGATATTACATTATTTCTGTTACTGCACACTTTGTCTAGATAAATAGTTTATCTATATGTAATTAATAATTGTTATTAATTAATTTAAATTTTTGGAGGGATATGTTTCCTAACTTGTTTAAATTTTGAATTTAAAAATGTATAATTATCAGATAATTAGATAAATAGAAAATTGAGGAACTGACTGAATTTTTCTTATTTAGATATACATATATATATTGATTAATTAGATTAATTAATTTAAAATATATATATACACACTTCACGTTTCTTTTTTAAAACAAACGTACAGTATAGTAAAAAGAAGGAAAACGTTACATATATATATTAATTAATATGATTAATTTATTTATTTATTAAATAGTTTATTAAATATATATATAAGGTGAAAACCCTAAGAGAGATACATTATGTATTATTTTTCTATAGAGCCTCTATAAACTAGAGAGAAAAAGAAGAGTGTCTTCCTATTCTTTATAGAACAAAACTCTTGCAATCTCATGTGTTGAGAAAATTGCAAGTGCCTAAAGTGTGAGTTTTAAAAAATTGTACGCAACGCCCACACGTTCATCCAGTTGTGCTTGAGACTTGGATTGGAAGATCGTGGTTTAGAAGACAGAAAAGTTAGGATCCGCTAATAGGCTACAAGAGGTATTAAATCTATTCTCTTTGTGTGTTCTTATTTGCTATGAATTAATACAATACACTCATATAGTTAATTATTTTGAGAAAATTTTTGAATGTTCCTGGCCCAATCTTCCGTTGCGAAAATCGTTTTTAAAACCAGCATCCACTTTCATGGAGTGAACACAATTATGGATGCGCATATGTAAATACTATATATGGAGAACTTAAACTTTAGGATAATTGACTCTATTAGTCATTGAAATTGGTTATTAAACTTTAAATTATCTCATATTGATCCTTAAATTATTAAAAATAATTTATTTTAGCATTTTTTGTTATACATTTTATTTGATTCTTGAATGAGTACATGAGTTATATTTCATATTTTATAGTAGTGATTTCAACTAAATTTCATATTTTGAAAAATTCTATATTGTATTTTTGTCAAATGTAGTGCAACTAATTTTTGTTTAGCTAATCATTTTTAAACAGTTTCAATTCATGTTCTAATCTCTTTTCGGTATTAGACTATGCATTTGGATGTAAAATAAGTATAACAAAATAGTAAATGTGCCTCATGTGCTCATTACGTTAAGAATAAAGTGAAATATATAACAAAAATAACTAAAATAAAACTTTCTTTTAATGGTTTAAGGATCAAAATGATGCAATTTAAAGTTTAATGACCAAAATACGACTTTTTTCATAGTTTAAGAACCAAGATAGTCATTTATTCTAGACATTATAATAATTTGTCATTTATAATTTGATCATCATCCTGTTATGACTTTATATGTGAGAGTTAATAAAATTAGAATAAATAAATTATTTTAGATATTATTTAACTAGTAATATACAATGTCTTATCAATCAAATAATGTTTTGACTTTATATGTGAGAGTTAATAAAATTGGAATAAACAAATTATTTTAGATATTATTTAACTAGTAATATACAATGTCTTATCAATCAAATAATGTTTTCTAAATAAGTTGTAAAGATGCATAATATTAATGTATCAAATATTAAAAGATGCCACATGCTGCCCACATATAATGTTGCTAAATTGAAATAGTGTCATATCACTCAAGTTAAAATACGTTCGGGGTTAGAGATGTGTTCTGGATTAATTAGTGTGACATGTGCTTAATATAAATAAAGTAGATGGTAATTGAGTTAGATCGTTAGAATACACAGCAGAAAGAGTCAAAAGTAATTTTGTACTTTTATTGGGTTTATTAAAAAAAAAAAAAAGATGGAGAAAGGACTTTGAAATCCTGTGTATTCCTCCCAAATCCACGACACCGGCATCATATCCCCTATCTTATCTATCTCATTTCTCTTTTTCTTATTCAATACACCACCGCCAGCCCTTAACCCAGCCAACTCCGGTCACCATCTCGTGCACCAACAGCCGTCGTCGTAGGAAGCACAACCTTGGATAGCCATGTGTGACGTGGAGAAGCGAGGGAGCTTGCTTTCTCGTAGGAATCTGACAGCCTAAGCCAAAGGGGACCACCCCGCTACCAAGTCGAGCCACCCAGACCACCAGAGAAGGCTTTTCTGACCACCAGCCATCGGATAGCACCGCCCTTCACCGAATTTGGTGAGTTTCTCAAACTTTTGGCCATTTTATTAATTAAAATATTGACATTTTTGTAATTAGTTTTGAATGGGTTGATGTATTAGAAACTTTTGGTTTTAATTGGTATAGAAAATTTATAAGGAAGAGAATGATAGTGTGGAAGTTAAGATCTGATTTCAGTGGCATTTTTCAGAGAAATATGGTATTTTTCTAACTATTTCTTGAAAAGTGATATGTCTGTAATTAGACTTGAAAAGTTTGGAATAAACAGCCCAATTTATGTTAGTGACACAGAAATGGACATTTGAAGTCAAATTCGAGACTGGTGGATTCGAGAACGAATTTTGATATATAAAACTTATATGTTCTGGTTGCACCCGCAAACTAAGGCACGAGAGATTCGGGATTTGCCTCGTTTTGCATACTATAGGTCAGGTTTCGGCCCAAGCTCGAATTGGTCGAGTTATATATCTAATCTAGCTAATTTGAATGCTAGAAATTCAATGGTAGAATCTGTTTTTCAAATTGAGGTTTTATTGGAAAAATGACATTTTGAAGCGAGTGATCGAGGGTTCGAAAACGATCCCTGACCCTCCAAGCGATCACTAAACAATACCACGTATACTCCATAGCACTGTAATGCTATTTTATTGAGATATGGATTCGATTACTTGATTCTAAAATTGGTTTAATTATGAATTTACGTATTTTAAATAAATATAGAATTTCATGCAATATTTTGTAAAAATGTATTTACGTATAAATTTGAACCTGACTTGATATTAAATTATCTGTGAGGCACGTCACACTGGTTGACGTATCATATATCTTATTTTGGAACTATTTTCTACAGGAATTGGATTTTATTAGTTTTGATAAAAATGACTATTGTGCTGTCGAAATTTTTATAAAATCCAAATTGAATGAGAATTTAGTTTTGAGAAACTAAACTTAGTTGATTAAAAATATTGTATGGTCTGTTTTGTGATTTTGTGAAAAAATAGTACATATTTTAATTCATGTCATTTGTATAGCATTGCATGCATTATTGTACTTACGCAGCCGAGGGACTTATGGTATCCGTTCAGGGTACTCGGACTTACGATATCCTAGGTCGGTACTCTATCTAGGATGTTTGGACTATATTTCATACTTACGGTCACCAATTTAGATGACTCGGACTACATTAGATATTTACAGCCACTCATTTGGGTGGCTCAGACTACATTGTATATTTACGGTCACCAATGTAGATGGCTCGGACATGTCAGTGATTATATTGCTTATCATGTGCTTGACTTGGATAATATGTACTTGTTTTGAGATGATGTTTTATAATAATTTGGAATGTTTGAATCTTTAGACAATGATTTTAATAGGATTTCAGTAAAACTATTTGAGTATTTCATTGACCATGTAAAACTTTGGAAGTAAGTATTTTTAACTAGTTAAAAACCTGTAATTGAGTCTTTACTTAGCATTCGCATGCTCACTCCCTTACTTTCCATTTTCATAGGTTTGTCTATTTGTGGTAGTTATCTTGATGGCTTAACAAGCATGTTTGGAATATGTTTGCAATTTCATATCTCTTCCTCAGTTGGTTCTTACTCTATATCTCTTTTCCTCTCCTATGTCAAATTGTTTAGCAAAGGTTATTTTTAATAAATAGATGTGTAAGGATGGTTTTGTTACTAAATTGAATACTTAGAACTATAAATGATTTTATGTAACCTATTTTAGACATTGGACTAAAGATTTTAATTGAACTCATTTTACCAAAATTTATGATTTATCAATAAGTTTCCAAATGAATCAACTAGAAATTTTCTTAAACTTTAATGGATATTTTTCTTAAATAATTAAAACTAATGAGAGTTTTCTTGTTTATGAAATTTATAATGATTTGAACCAAAATGAAAATTCCAAATTCTTGATTTTTTCTAAATTTTGTAAACTCGATATTTGATTACATTTTCACTTAAAATTACTAAAAATCACAGTTTTAAATTTTTGGTCATGACAATACTAATGTATGATAATAGAGTTGATGAACGAATAACGAAACGTTGATATCAATCAAAGTTATATGTGCATATGGGCTGGTCAAATGAGGAAAACTAAATGAAAGAAAGTGAAAATTAAGAACTTCGGCAAGGTGGCAAGAGAGAGGTGCATGCGGCAAAACATAAGAGAGAAAATAAGAACTAAATATTTGATGGGAAAAAATGAGCTCCTCCGTTACAATTGGACATATACCTATATACAGGCACATGCCAAGCGGTGGAGAGATGAAAATGAGCTCATAAGCTCATCACAATTTGACACCTAAGCATCATAAGTGTCTTTAGCATATAAATTGATTGTTAGACTTTTTACAAGGGGCTTATGTGGTGTCACAAGCAGAGTTTGACACTTATATATAAAGGAGTCTAATGGTAGTATGACAAATGGCCTAGTACTATAGTGACATGTAGCATCATATTGATATGATATAAGTTCCTTGATAATGTGACATGAAATTGGCAATTCTCCGATGAAAAATTGGCACGTTAAATTTTCTTAATTGACCCCGTATTGCAATTATTACTTATTTTGTGACATAATATTTTAGTTAGTGACTAATGATAAAAATTTTGTTAAACACCTCAAAATAAAATGTTTTTTTTTTCTCTTCTCTCTTTTCCTGACTAGATTTTTTTTAAAATTTTTTTAATGAAAATAAACCAAATTCAAACTTCATTGATAGCGATATAACAATTACAAATGGAGAAAATAAAATGAGGACTGTTAAATATGCCTTTTAAGATTGAGCTACTTCATTACTAGAACGATAAACAAAAATGGCAACTATTATGACATAGAAAATCTCATTCACCAAAGGGTACTAAAATTAATATGAGAATGTTGCATACCCAAGATGAACAAAAGTTCTCGATCCGTCTTCACCAGAAACTTAGTCGGATGCACATATTATTTATTGAAATAGATGTGCTAACAGAAGCATCATTTTAGTTATTTTAATATTTCACATGCCTAAACTTTAGGCCTAATTCAAGATCACTTCTAGGGTTCAACCTAAAATATTAGGATAATGCTATGTGTAACAAAATTTTTACTAAATTTTTAATACCAACTCATATGGCATATGAGTTGGTAATATGCAATTGGTGAATATAATTAATTTATTTGTGGTAAGTTTTAATACACCAATTAAATAGTGCCAACTCAAATGCCACATGTGTTGGTATTAAAAATTTGGTAAAAATTTTGATATATCTAGCATTATTCAAAATATTAAGCAACATTTAGGCCATGTTTGACATAGCTTTCATAGCTTTCAAAGATCTTTTAGGGCTCAAAAAAATCTTTTAGAGTGTTTGGATTAATTTTTAAAAGATCCTTTTTTTTTTTATTTATTTAAAAGATCTTTTAAAGAAGCATAGATCCACCATTTTTTGTAGGAAGTTTTTTTAATAATTTTACTTTAAGAAGTAAAAGTTATCCAAAATGAGCCCTTAATTTTAGCCTTACGAAGATATTAGTAATTTTCTTTTCCTCTAAAGAGATGTCAAATGGGTTGTTCAGGTGAAATTTAATATTTCACCTGAGGAAAGATAAGCTCATTGGTGTTTCATGTTGTGCTTAGCACGAACCAACAAAATATCGTGTCGTGCTTGTGCTTGCCTAAATTTCAAAACTCTATACCCAGTACAACCCACTAGTATAGGCACTTCTCATGACGTGCTTGTTCGTACTTGTGCTAGGCCTTTATCGTGCCGAACATATTGAGCTCAATGTGATAGCATATCTTTGTGACAAACTTCGGTGTACTTATTAAATTATTGTATATTTTATGAATTTTTAAAAGTATTTAATTAAAAAATTATACTTTGATTTAAAACAATAATAGAAATATGATATATAAATAATTATTTGGAAAGAAAATATTTAAAAATCACTTATGCAAAATTATTTATAAAAGAAAGAACAAGAAAAGTAAGTTTATTAATAAGTAAAAGCTAAAAAGACATACAAAATTTACATACATAAATAATCTAACAAAGTAAAATTAAATATTTTTTAAAGTACTCAGAGTCGTGCTTTTCGTACTTTTTGGGTTGTACTGTGCTCGTGCTCAAGGTCGAGTCGTGTGGTCCCAACTCATAGTGTCCAAAAACTATAGTTCAATACGAATCAATACCTCGTACCGTGCTTAACATGGCCCAAAGTCATCTTGTGTCGTGTTGTACTCGATATGAATATTTTTATGTCGTGACATCTTTATCCCAGCCCATTTGACATCTCTACCCCATTCTCCCCCTCTTTTTTTTGAAAGGATTTTCCTTCTTTTCTCGTTTTTCTTTTCTTCAATTGTTTGAATCTTTCCTTTTCTTTTATTTGGACTAAATTAGTCTCTCTTTCCTGTTGTTGTTTTTTTTTTTTTTTTTTTTTTTTTGGTGACGTTTTAAATAAAACATGTATTATCCTTTGAGCAATGCTAATCATCTCGGGTTCATGAAATTTAAGACGAGTTGTCCTCTTTTTATTGAAGAATGGCTAATTTTTAGAAAGTCTAAATTATTTAATGGAGCTCACACTTAAGTGGCTCGGGTTTTGTCATAGGCTTGTGATAAAAAGCTTTTAATCTATAAGAATATATAGAAATGGGAATCAATTTATGAATTGAGCATTGATCCAATAGTTTAGATTTTTTTAATATTTTTATTATATCATTTACCTTTCATAGCACTAATAGATGTGGGCACGTATAAATAATGATTATACTTTCTTTTCTTTATTTTGGGCTTTTAGACACAAAAGTAAATCTTTTTTTATTGACTTAGTACAACTACAATTTTCTATTTTTATCATTTTGTAGGTATATAGTTCATAAATTAAAACAGTAATTGTATGACTTTATATAAGTTTAAATTATAACCACGAGTAGTACCTGGCCTCATGCACGTGCGTTTAATATATATATATATATATGGAAGACTTCTCAATGGTTACAATTTTTTTGTAACAATGGATGGGTACCTAAAAAAGTAGTGATAGCATTAAATTTTTTTTGCTAGCATTAAATGTTTTTGGCCAACCACCAAACTAATTACCATTATAGGATATAGATCTAACGGCTTAAACCATTGTAACCATTCATGGGTATATATATATTCTGATAACTCAATGCAGCCCAACAGCTTTCGGAACACACAAAAACATTTTATTAAATTTAAATAAAAAAAGAAAAAAAAAAAGAGAACTCAATATCTTAGACACAGTAAAATATTCTATGATCCGAGCAAGAAATTAAGGAAAGAGCATGAGAGTGATCATTTCAGAACAGACTAGGCTATTATATTAAAAAAGGCACGTAATTAATTGGGTGACAAGAAAGATATATAAATTAATAATATTAAAGTGACAGTGTGACATTAATGACACGAAAATTCCGGATTATTGAGGCAGAGTGGCAGACAATAAAGAGCTATATTCATGTATTATTGCTGAAAAGTTGTCTCTGTCCATATGGGCATGCATTGTTAGTATTTATATTGACTTCTGGGCAAGTTTTGTTCGTGAGAATGACTAGAGTATTTGTTTGCTAATAAGGCTAATCAATTTTCTAAATATTATCAGGTAAAAAACAATATAAAAAAAAGAAGAAGAAGAAAACATCGTTACGGAGGAAGTTGTCGGAAATATTGTATATAATAATATACATATATATATATATGTTTAACGAAATGTCCAAATCCAATCTGAGATGGTTGTGACTTGGTATTATTATTGGAGGAGGTGGTGACTAGCTTGGTATTAATATTTTGCTGAAAATCACAATAATTTAATAGTAGATAGAAGATAGAAAAGTAGATAGTTGGACCTGTTTGGCATTGTTTTTTGTTTTCTGTTTTCAGAGTTGTGTTTTCAAAAATGAGAACAAAAACTGTTTTATAATGTTTTCAGAAAATAATAGGTGTTTGGCAAATGTTTTCTAACAACATTTTTTAGGAAAAAAAATTATATGAATATAAAAAATCATATTTGTATTATAAAAAAATATTTAGAGAGAAAAAGTCAAGAGAGAGTGATCAGAGATAAATTCAAGTAAAAGAATGAGGAGAGAGAAAGTCACAAGAGAAAAGGTAATGAAAGATAATAATGAGAGAGAAAATGATAAGAAAGAATATGGAAATAAAAAGTATTGAGAAAAATAGAAGGAAAAAAAAAAATTAATGAAGACATACNTTTTTAAGGAAAAAAAAAGTTAAGAAAACACGTTGAAAACAACATTTTGTTGTTCTCTGAATTTTCTGTTTTCTTTAACTCTGTTTTTAAAAACTGTTCTCAGAGAACAATGCCAAACACCCTTACTTGTTCTCAGAAAATAATTTTCTATTTTTAAAAACAAAAAATTGTTTTTTAGTTATGATGCCAAACAGCCTCTAAATCAGTATGCGTGGCCGGCTCTACAGTCAGATTTCGGGGGTACCCATATTGGGAATGTCAAATGGGCTTCCTTTGGTGGAATGGGACTCCAGTTCAATCAAGATAGCTTTCTCTTCTTGTAATAAGAAAAAAAAATCAGAACTGTCTCTAGGTTTTAACAAAGAAAAATGCTAAAAGACAAGGCAAAGCTATAATAGAAAGTATGAAGCCACATGTAAATAATATAGTAGGATCTATATGTCTATTAGTTTATAATATGCCAAACAATGCACTATATAGTACCCTTTAACTAGATATAATATTTACATGTGTATTGGGAATTAATATACAGTATATTCTTGAAATAATTCTAAATCTTTTTAATTTCTTTTTGACAAAAATGTATTATACTTTATTGTTTGGGAGGATCTGAATCCAAATTTTCCTAATTACATATAGTCAATCTTGCAAAAATAATATACTCTTTTATATATTGTCATGGGGGAGGATTCAAACTCTAATTCCTTCACATTAGAATGATCTATTTGAGAGAAGATTGGATTCGAACTTTAACACCTTCACAATAGAGAAAGATGTGCATCAGATTTGTTTACTACTATTATTTGACTTTGTGCATGATTTTTTTCTCTTACTTTTTTTATTGGTCTCTCCCTCATTTTAGTCTCTTTCTTCATTTCCCTATTTCTTTTCTCTATTTGCTTTAGCCTTATTTGATCTTCGCTGACTGCCAGCCTAATTTCCAACATCAGCGCGCAGCAAGGTGGGGATATGCACCCCGCACCCTAACCTCCGTTTTGGAGCCGTCTAATCTAGCTACAAACATTAATTGACCAATTATTCACAACCATGTGTGGCACATATTGACCCCCCGAATAGTTGAGCATCAGATCATGATTCACAGAGATATAATCAAGACTCATGTAAGTTGACAGATAGGATATGTAAGATATATATAACGTAACTGATAAGGCGAAGTTTCGTCAAAAAAAAAAGAAAAAGAAAATTGATAAGGTGAAGCCCACTGACCAAAGTATATTGGCGAAACAATCAATTTAATAAATGTAACGATCGGCTGACACATATGGCCAAGAAAGTAGGTGGTGCATGCACTAACTTTGTGTTATATATCTATAAATTATTTCTTCACAATTATTTGGTGTACCCCCTCCCGTGAGAAAGTCAATCTAATGTGGACAGTCTTAATTAGCAAAAAGATCCAAAATGTACTGACTACTTACCAACTATATCCATTTTTCAAAAAAACTAGGTGGCAATTGGCATGCAACATATGTGCATGACTCTTTTTAGTAAATAATTGGTACAATAAATGTGTATGAACTAATTTTTATTTATTTATTTATTTTGAATAATACTATAGGGCACCAGTGATGCTGGTGTGTCAGTCTGTCACTGACGAATCATAATTATAGTTCAGGTGGGACCCATGTAGGACCCAGTTTATTAATTAAATTATTCAATGATAAACAGACATGTCATTGTGATGTTGGACACCACTAGTGCCTTATAGCATTACTCTTTTTTTTTTTTTTTTTTTGAGTGGAGTGTATGAACTAATTTTAGAAAGTAGGTGGTGCTACAAATGCCATGCACATAAGTAGAAGAGACATGTTTATCTGCGATGTCGTTTAACATAAAAGGACAGAGAGGGACCTTTATTGGAAGAAAAATGTTAGAGACAGCATTAACGTGAATCACAGATCAGTTAAAAAGCAATTAAAAGGTCACTAGTACGACGTGGTTTTCTCCAATAGGTTAGTAAGAGTCTGGACAAACTTTACTTATCAATGTTTTGAGTTCTGTTGACCCAAGCACAATAACATTTATAACCTTTAATTGGCTCTCTTCGATATTGATCTTATTTGTCTAGGTTTTCGCTTTTGGTTCTTTGATAATTGACAAATTCCTATAGTGCAGGATTTTGTTAGCTGTGTTTATTTGTTAAATTAAACATACACAAAGATTTATCGATTTTTACTTTCTCTCTTTTGATTTGCTTGAATTTAATGGAATTTATCATAAAAGCAAGGCAATAACCGAAACAAACAAGAAGATCAACCACAATTTCCACTACAAGAAGCCAAGTTACGTAGAGCCACACAAGCAAGATTCCATCAAGCCCCACTCCAAAGGAACCAACCGTAGTGCTAACTGGGACTTCGGTTGAGACGGAGTACTTAAACAGCGATATTGGACCTCTTTGAGCCATATAACTTCGTATTACACCAATCCGTATTGATAACCCCCTCTCTAGTCTATTATATGTCCTTTTATTGCGTGTACTGATCACAACTTTTATTATTGTTCTTATTAGTGATGTGTTCAAGGTGATTGTGGGCTCACTTAGTGTGGTCAATCTCTTAACAAGAAAGGGTATGATCGCGTATATCGATCTTGTGGCTTACAGGCTCATTTGTATCAATGTCAACATAACTCACGATTACAAATATTTATGGCTATCTGATCCTAACGGAGAGAAAAAAAAAAAAAAACTACTCAAACGAAGAAAATGACGAAACAGGCATAACCGTACTATTTATATGCTGGTATATATAGTGCGGTGAATATATTAGCATAATCCACATTGTATACGTCTTAATATATATATACATATATTCACATAAAAAAGTTATTATATATGGTATAGATATATATTCAAATTCACACTACTCATATTCATATATTTTATTTTTTGTAAAATAATGAGTTTAAAGAATTATATATCTTTATATATTTAAATTTTAAGCACCATTGTGTTTAGGGAATATAATTTTTTATTGTCATCTTTTTTTTCTTGTTCTTATTTTTGTTATTATCTATTGACAATGGGTAATTATAGTTTTACCAAATATTTGTTAATTAATTTCTATGCATTCCACATCTAAAAAAATGAACAATAAGGGAGGTATGATATTGTAATTGACATATAGTAATTAAAAAAATATCTCCGTTCCACCCATTTGCCATTCTTATTCATTTGAACTATGATCACAGTAAACAATTGTCATTGCTTGCATTAGGAACTACATTAAGATCGATGAGGAAGAGGCGAACAGCTTACATAGCTATACAGCTGCTTCTTTAGATGCTTCACGTGTAATCTGCAGCTTCCTTTTCGCCTTTTTACTTGTTACGTGCACTCGAAAATTACTAACCCCCAAAATGGATCGTAATGCTCTGCAATGCGGAACGAGAATAAACAATAAATCTAAAGCATTCAATATAATCAATATTTTGTACGTACAACCAACTATACAGACCTACCCAGACCTACCTAAATTAAATGCAATATTAAACAATAAAAAAAAATTATAAACAAAAGAGAAAACGTCTGCAAGCAATATCTAAAAGTAAATGGCATATGAAGAACAAACAACTGTTTTATTTTAAATAATGGATTTTCCAAAACCGTGGTGGTGACTGTATGTTACCAATCTGTGATAGACATGAACACATCATATACCCCTAAAAAAATGGGAAAATTGATTCTTCCAAATACCACACAATTTGCACATATATAATGACATAAAATTGAAAAGACGCATGCTCATGTACTTTTCAAACAACACTCATGTGCCATGTGCCAAAATTTGAACCGAAAAGAAAAGAAGAAGAAAAAAAAAAAAGGAGGAAAACTGGTTCAGGTCCCAAACCAAAATAATCGTTTAAAAACTCGTGTGAAATTGTAAAAAGAATACAAGAAGAGTAGCTATACCTATATATGGCTATACTGTATGATAATTATGGCTGAATCTTGGGTCCATCACACTAAAAATCATTGCAACACTTAGGACGCGTTTGATATAAGATTCGAATCTTATTCTTTAAATCTAAAAATAATTTTCATGTAGAAAGTTTCAAGTAGAAAGTTAGAAGGATTTATCTTTCCAACTTTCTACATGAAAGTTATTTCTAAATTTGAAGAATAGGATTCGAATCCTATACCAAACGCACTCTTACTTTTTTCTTATTTTCTAGATTTCTCAAATAAAGGTGTTTTTTTTCACTGGAATGGAAAATCAGGACAGGTCCATCAGGATGAAAATCATAGCAACGCTTTTTCTTTCCATCACGATGAAAATCATAGCAACCCTTTTTCTCTTTGTTGATTTCTCGTACAAAGCTGTTTTGATTTATTCATTTATTGGATGGAAAATCAAGACAAATGGGGGCCTTCTCTTTTTCTTTTCTTTTCTCTTTGAAAAAAGATAAAAGCCTAGTTTTTGGGCCGCATAAGGTTGGAAATATAGGACGTGATCATGTAATTATATTTTCTTCTTCGTTTTAGTTAATCCCAGCTCACCTACTTTGATTAAACTAACCATTGCGTTCTTTTCAAAGTTCACGTGCAATGGCACGTGACCTCGACCGATTCTGTCAAAAAAATAAAATAAAATTAACTATTAATGCATGATGGTTCATTCGTACTGCAAGTGTGTAATTCGAAATAGTAAAAACGTCAGTCGAAGTGATGCAAGGATCGAATAAGAATATATGTAGCTCCATCTTAGGAAAAAATGCACCGACAAGCATGGGAAAAGTGTGAATTGATTTTCTACCTTATCATCTAGTTCTTTTTTTTTTCCCCTTTTATTAGCTCTAACTTTTGGCTTGTAATCGTGTGTGAGCATGCTCCTCCATATGTATCATAGTGACTGGCTGCTAGCCCTCTTAATGTGTCCAAACCTAATTTTGATAACAAATCTTACTCCTTGGACCATAGTCAGACCTTACCTTACCTGTATGGCGCAAATAACGTGCCCCATTATTTTATTATAATATATCATTCTTCAGTCTTCATATTAGTCAATGGTTCATGCTCCATATATGTATGTGTACGTGTTTCCATCTAACTCAATAACCTTTGGCGTTGCTAGCTAGCAAGCCCCCACCCTAAAAAAACCCAGACTCTATCTCGTTGTCTCTGGAATGTCCCTCTCCAAACTGAACAGGACACTTCTCTTGGCCCTGGTCTCTCTCCTACGGTGACTCTCCAAACCCCAAAATTTGGTCCTCGACTTTGTATGCAAGTGTAACTTATAATTTATAAGCTCCCTCTGTTTTGTGGAAAATAATAACTTGATCAACTGCTATGACCTATCATTAACAGAAAAATATATAAAATCATGTCACCTATGGACTCAGGTGACATGATTTTATCTAGCTAAGTATCAGCTTTATAAAAACTCCAATAATAGCATTCCATAAAATCTGTTGTTTTTGTTTTTGATCAGATAAAGTTGTGACTCTGTTCCGACCACCCCAATGGAAGTCAAGGCGGCTGGAGATGAATTTTCCATGACTTCGCCTCTTCTGTGTTGTGAGAAGCAGCATGATGGGTTAGGAAGAAGGCAAGAGGAAGTAGAATCGAACAATCATAACTGCGAAAAAAGAAGCTCATCTTTCGTCAAGACCTGTTTCAATAGCTTAAATGCTTTATCAGGTTCTGCTTGTTAATTTCTATGTACAGCAAGTTCAATTAAGTTTTTGATTTGGTTTTGTTTAACTATGCCAATTAAGGTCTAATCAGTTTTCTTAAGTGTAGATTTGACCGTATTACATGTTTTCTTTTTTTTTCGGAGGGAACCCGTACTACATAGTCGACATAGCCCAGATCTTGTTGATATCACGAATCGCTATGCAATTGCTAGTAACTCACCATAAAGAAAAATAGACAACAAATTTTTTTTCCCTTTTTTTTTTTTGAGTCTCAAGAAAATATTTCTATTACTAGAAGTAGCGTTGTCATAACTTGTCAGATTCATAAGTAGTAGATAGCCTTCACATATTCTTATCCTGACATGGTGCTAGCTGTATATTTAAGAAATTTTGAGTTTATTATTTTTTTTTTAACAAACAAACTATGGTAAGCCTAAAAAAGGTACATTTCTTCTTAAAGCTTGATATATATTTGACTATATCATAGGTTGGCTAAAAATATTTCTATTATGATATTTTGTTTGTTCGAGTAGTGTATGACAAACATATTATTGTATTGTGTTTTGTTGACTTCACAGGAGCCGGACTACTTTCGATTCCATTTGCACTATCATCAGGAGGATGGTTAAGCTTGATACTTCTCTTTGTTATAGCTCTTGCGGCCTTTTACTCAGGCATACTCATTAAGAGATGTTTGGAACTCGATTCCATCAATATCACAACCTACTCTGATATAGGCCAAACATGCCTTTGGAAGAAAGGGGAAAACAATGGCTTCCATTCTCATGTACACAGAGCAATACTTAGTCGCAACAGGTTTCCTAATCCTAGGGGGTGACAACTTAAATAATCTATTTCCCGGCGTTGAACTTGAATTAACGTCGGGATTAAGAATCGATGGACAGCAATGTTTCATACTACTTGTTGCTCTAGTTATCTTACCATCTGTTTGGTTTGATAACCTAAGCCTTCTCTCTTATGTCTCGGCTAGTGGGGTTATAGCCTCTTTGGTCATCTTTCTCTCCATTGTATGGGCTGCTACTTTCGATGGAATCGGATTTCACCCTCGGAAGGGCTCCCTTCTTAATTTGAGTGGAATCCCTCAAGCTGTTAGCTTGTATGCCTTTTGTTATTCTGCACATCCAGTGTTCCCTGGCCTCTACACTAACATAAAAAACAAAAACCAGTTCTCTAATGTAAGTAGCAATTTCTTATTTACCTTAATCTTTGTGTTATTTTCCCCATTAAGTAATTTGATTAAGTTATTTGGAAGTTGGCCTAAATTGGTTTTTGCAAGCGAAATAGACGAGCCTAGGAGTTTTTCAGGTCCAAATGGCATTTTTAAGACTACTTTTCAGGATAGCATTATTTAGGACTGATTATTATTATTATTATGATGGATAGTCATTCTATTTATGATAGATCATATTTATTATGGTTAGTCCTAAAAAGGTCATCCTGAAAATTAGTCACATTATAAAAATGTTATTTAATTTGGCCGATATTACTAGTACAAAGGTCCAAATCCCTGAATGGTAAATGTGTAAAACACTAGTAGTCCTTCAACATTGTTCCTTGTCAAATTTCTAATGGAAGAGTCCTGTGTTTTTTCTTTTCTGATGCAGGTCCTGGTTTTATGTTTCTTTCTAGTGACATCTACTTATGCAGCAATGGCAGCATTTGGATACTTGATGTTCGGGTCAGATGTTCAGTCAGAGATCACACTGAACCTCCCAACAAGGAACCTGAGCTCGAAAGTGGCCACATACACCACCTTGATCACTCCCATAGCCAAATATGCCATTAATGTTACACCAATTGTGGATGAATTGAAACGTTGCTTACCAAGTACCCTCAACACCAAATTCTCTGGCATGATAATAGGTACCGTCATCTTAATCAGTAATGTCGTGGTAGCACTCACCGTACCATTTTTCGCATCTCTAATGTCACTTGTGGGTGCCTTTGTGAGTGTCACAACCGCAATTACATTTCCAAGTTTATGCTACTTTAAGATTTCAGGTAGTTACCGGAGATTTGGATGCGAAATGGCAATTTTAGTGGGAATAATGGTGATGGGTGTTGCAGTTGCCATATGTGGTACTTACACTTCTCTAATAGACATAATAGAGAAGCTGCAATCTTAAAAGGCTTTTGTGTTTTCTTTTCTTCTACTGGTGTGTTCTATTTGTTGTACTACAATATTTGTTGTACTATTAAAAAAAAAAATGTGGGAGGTGTGTTGAGTATGCCGTTATGGCTGCTTCGGTTCCAAAAAAAAAGACTATTCTTTGGGCTTGGGTTGTTGGGCCTGGTCAGCTTCATGATATTTACCATATGAATCCAGAGGAAATTTGATTTTTGGGGAAATTAGAAAAAATACAGTATTTTTGAAAAGAATTGGAAAAATACGGTGCTTTTGTATTTTTCATGGTACGGTACGGTTTTTATTAGAAAAATACCATTTTTTAAAAAATATTTATAAAAATACCATTTTTTAAAATAGTAACTAGTTTCTAGTAAGTAACCGAAGATATTTATAACTGATATATAACTGATAACCAGTTTCTGGAAACTGGTAACTAGTAACTATTTTAAAAATGGTAATTTTTTAAATATTTTTAAAAAAGTGATATTTTCCTAATTAAAATCGTACGAAAACAAGGAAAAAACTGTGACTTCCGTATTTTTGTAATTCTTTTCATTTTTTATAGTAAGAAACCCTTGATTTTTTATGGTATTTTTTCAAAAAAATTGAAAAATTCCGGAATTTGAAATTATTCTGAAAAATTTCGGATTTAATTATAATCATACCATTTTTAAAAGTATTTAGAAAAATATCATTTTTTAGTGATTGATGAGATACTTAAGGTAACCAGTTGAGTTACCTGAGGTAACTTGAACAGTTACTTCAAGTAACAGGATTAGTTACTCTAAGTAATCTAATTGGTTATCTCGAGTACCATTAAAAAAATACCAAATTTAAAGAAAAAAAATTATTTTTCTAAATATTTTTAAAAGTGTTATTGTTCTAAATATTTTTAAAAGTGTTATTGTTCTAATAATATTTTTAAAAGTGTTATTGTTCTAATAATATTTTTAAAAGTGTTATTGTTCTAATAATATTTTTTAAATATTTTTCAAAATCATATTATTTTATATAATCATCATTTAAATGTATCTTTTCTATTTTTTTGAAATATTTATTTATTTATTTATAAATAAAACATAATTAGAACTACTTTAAAAAAAGTTGTTATAATTACTTTGTTTTAGTCATATGTTGCACTAAACACAATATAGTACTAAATAACATTATCCAATCCAATCATATTTGATAGTCCAATCCAGTCCAATCAACCATACAATGGCTTTCTTTTCACGATGATCATAAATGTTTCACTTTCAATTATTTGATTTAATATTCAACCACCAATTCAAATAGTTCTTATACAGAAAATCCTACTATATAAATATATATTTTTATACAAAAGTAGATGCAAAACAAAACGAAAAAAAAGAATGAAAGAAAACCTTTGCCTCAATGCATGAGGAGAAAACCCCCACTCAAAAATATGAAAGCTAACAGCGTTACTAACTTTAAAATATATCGAATGTCGTCGATTTTTAACTTGGACATTCTGACTAATCTTAATAACGCTTCTAATATTCATAAATTCGAGTCGGGATTTTCTCTAATATTAAGATGAATTAATTTATAGCAACATCCAAGATCAAAATCAGGCACTCAGACGAATTGAAATCGCATCAGTAGCCTAACTGAGTTGTACTTGTCTCCCTTGCGGTCAAAGAGTGGGACTGCACGAATGCCTGGTTTCAACTCAGAAACTGGAAGACAAGTTTGGCCGGCAAAATCGTCCGTCTCCGACATGTCGTATTCGTTTACTTCAATTCGAAGCAAAGCCAGTTCAGGAACAGTTAGTGGGAATGTAAACTCTTCGTCCCAAACAGGTGTCCAATCATCCTCTTTTTTCTTAGTTTTTTTCATTGTTTCGTCCGCTGGAACTCCTGCTATACCAACCTGCATTTTCATGTGGATTGATAATTGATATATTAAACTTGGTTCCTTTTCAAGGTGATAGTTTCATGAGTATTAATTCAATAAAATGTCTTTTTCTCTACTCGGTAGGATTCAAAGTGACATTAGTGGTTAGAGACAGAGCCGGAATTTCTTATCAGGGGTGTTGGGCTATAATTATAATTCAAAAAATAATTAAAAATAATAATAAGTATTACAATTGTATTTGAAGCGTTTTATTCATTGAAAGTGTTTTACTATGAGTTCATTATCAATATCATTAAATATGTCTTTTTCAATATAAACAAACAAATTATTATTCATCCATTGATTATCTATTCTTTTTTTTTTTTTTGAAATTGCATTGGTTACATATTCTATTACGTAATCGATTCTTCAAAAAATTAATAGAATAGAATACCTTCTTCATATTAGTAATAGTAATTGGTAAAATTAACGCCAATGTCATGAATCGATAAACAAGATGCTAAACATTGTGTCTTATTGTCTCAACTATTTTCTGTGCAAGATCACCGATACCTTTCAATCTATTAAATTTCTCACTGGAACGCATATTAATTATATATGTTTCAAGCTGATCATCAAGTTCGATGAGTTCTATAGTAAAAATGTCTTTTGGATAATACTCAACAAAGTGAATTGACATTTTCTTGTCAGAAGCTGAAAATATATCACATTGACACAACTATGCCATATAAAGAAGTAAGTCTGAAAAGTACATGTTTTCTTTATTAAATTTTTTTAAAATCAATTCAAATAAAATAATAAACTATATTAATTCTGAAATAGGTTTGGACCTTTTTTTTATTAACCAATGCAACACACTTTTAATTGTGGGCTTATGAGGTATTATTATATTTTTAAAATTTTTTAGGGGATTTAATTATTTTTTCAGACTTTTTTAAGAGTTAAATTAAAAATTTTAACAAATTTAATGAATATAAATAAAAAAAATTGAGGGGGCTGCTAGTGAGCTAGCTCCGTCCATGTTAGTGGTAATGACTGGACATGTAAAATTATTTGCTTGAAATAGTCTAAAGATGAGTATAGAATGGGGTAATTTTATCTTTTTTTTTTTTTTTTTCTAATTGGTAAGATTCGAGATGACATGAGAGTTTAAAGATTGGACAATTTTAAAGTTATTCGCTCCAAAGACTCCAAAGAGTTTAAAGATTGGACAATTTTAAAGTTATTCGCTCCAAAGACTCCAAAGAGGAGAGTAGAAGAGCACCAATAAAATTGAAAAAAAAAAAAGAAAGAAAAAGGATGGCTCTTGAATTGATATTAACAAGTTCGAAACTTTAGAGTTGTATTCTTTTAATAAAATAATTTTTTGAAAAAAGGCTTTTCTGCTGCATTTTAAGTTGAACTACATTAAATGTTGATGTTTTTGGTATGTGTGTTTTTTGTGTCTTTGCAAAGTTATAACCTTGTTATAAGGATTAGAATAGAAGATGGTTACATCTCTTGATTACCACAATGTATGTCTTGCAAATCAATAGGCTGACCATGGGAGTGAATTGAAAAAAAAAAAATAATCGAGAAAAATAACCAATACATATACAGACGCTGGGAGGCAGGACTTACTCTGGTGTAAAAGTCTGGTGGAGAATATAAGTCAAAGTGTGTCTGTTTGAAATCCAAATGCCATCCATCTCCCATATACACTTTCACCTATTAGAAGTACTAAGACATGAGTCCCAGGGGAGAGATCTTTTTGAAAGGAGGGGATAACTGGTAATGCTTCAAGAAAGAACGCAAAGATCTCACCTTCAAAGTCTTCTTCACTGGCAATTTCACTTTAGGATCAAAGACCTGATCATCTGGCCCCTTATTCATTAAAAAATCAGGCTTCTTCACGTAACCGCAACCACCATTTGATCTAAACATCCCATGCATAAGCCACAAAGATTTACCATATCCCTGCATATTGAAACATAGAAAATAACTCAGTATTTTCAACAAAATATTATTGACTCGTAGAAAAAGCTTTATATATAAATATATAGAAAGAGCATAAACCAAAACCTGCATATTTAATGCAACCATTTGAGCTCCATGCATCCAACCAATTAAGGGCTTGTAGTTGGAGGAGTCAAACCGAGTACCCTTAGGATACACCCTCAAGAAATTCTTCTGTGTGAATCTATGAAAGAGGATTGCAATCTTTATAGTTAGTTCAATTCGACAATTTGCAAACAAACATACGAGAAAAGAAGAAGAGTTAACATATTTAATTTGATTCAAATGTTAGGACAAAGAAAGCTAAAATGTACCTAACAACTTGTGTTCCATGAAATGTGGTAGCTCTTTCAAGTGCTTGTTCACTCAAACTAAGGCGTCTAACTTTATCAATCTCCACTTTTAGCTGCTCTTTTAAACCCCCTTTTGGCTTGCCAGCATGAATTGCTATTAGACTCTTGTATCCAGGTGCACCTGATATGCTCCTATTAATTTTGCTGATGTTGTTTTCTTCACCATCTCGATTATGTTCGCTTGTATCGCTCTCACTCTGCAATCCATAATTTGATCGAAAGTTAATCACCCTAGTCGAAATATAAATCTATTAAAAGAACCAAGTTTTTTGTATGTACGTCCTCTTCTTCTTGTTCGTGATCCAATGCCTCCTTCTTTCGTGAAATTTCATCGGAATCTCTCCGCTTCTTCGAGCCATTATCTTCTGTCTCTTTAATAGTTTTGGTCTGAAGGTACTCCTTAGGTGGTTTGGTTGAAATAATGATCCGGTATTTCATCTCCTCTGGCGATGGGAACTCGTCTAAACATTCGGATTCGGGATAAAGCAACATATCCTCAAATGTTTCTGTGACCATCTAAAAACCGAAAAAAAGAAAAAAAAAAAGGGAGCGGTAAGACTAAAAATTAGTCAGCTCCAAGCAAGAACTATCGAATATCGATGATTCATCAGTTAAATCACCTGAGCTACTTTGGCTTGGAGATCCGGAGTAAGGTGGTCTTCGAGAGTTATGATGACAGGGTATGGAGATGCCACAAAAGCGTGTTCTTTAATGGATTTTAGGCATTTCAGAAGCTCCACAGGCGTTGTCAAAGTCCTACACATGTACATGTATAGGATAAATGAATGCATTAGAATCTTATTATATGATTCAAGTGTTGAAATGGCAAATAAATGAAAGTAGTGTCTACCTTCCGTGAAGAACATGAACATCGTCTTTTGATGAATTTGGCCAAATATCAAGCTCCACAACTCTAACTCCTCTATGGAGTGCCTTAATTATGGGAACGTCACTGCAGTCGCTACTGAGTTGATTTCCAGTCAAATATGAGTTATGGCCAGTGTATATGAAATAGTGGGACAGAGGAGCTGTCATATCCTGATGAACCTGAAAATATGTTTAACAAGTCCGTTTGATCAACCAAAAATTGCCCCTTTTTTTTTTCACTTTGAAGATCTAGATGAGGATAAAGTATTAGCAAGACAGTACTTTCATTAAGAGAGTGTGATTATAGAAAAATGGGGTTATCTTTATTTGTCGTTATGCTGATAAAGCATAACCAAAAAGAAAGACAGTAAAGAAAAATACTACTTTTTAAGTTGATCTTAGGATATCATTAGCTCAATTTTTATGGTCTCTGGTTCCTAAACTATCCCTCTTTTTTCATGTTTTTTTTCACAGACTATTATTTTATTGGCGATCATTAGAAAAAACAGAGTACTTAGTACCTGATCCAGAATTGGGGGATTGATATCAACACAGAACAAGTAATGGTGGAAGTCGTCGAGGGTGAGAGAGTGCTTTCTAAACTTGGTAATGTGGTGGTGACGGCGGTGCTGGACCTGCTCCACTATCCGCTCGGCGTCTTCGACGGTGGCGGCGGCCTCGGCCTGGACCTCGACCAAGAACCGCCGCAGCTGCTCGGCGCTCATGTGGGTCCCGCCCTCCGAGTACTTCTTGAATGCCTCCTTGACGTCGGATGGCGGCTCCGCCTCCGTGATCCTGTACTTCCGCGTGAAGCACACGCACATCCTGTAGCTCCCCATGATGTCTCAACTCAGTATTCTCTCCTCTCTCTGTTTTCTCTTCTCTGTTTTTTTTCTCTCTCTCTCTCTCTCTCTCTCTCTCTCTCTGTTTTTCTTTGCTTTTTCTCTCTTTACAAACAAGGCTTTAAGAATGGAATGAATGAATGAAGGAGAGTGGTTCAACTGTCTGAGAAATGGAAAAGATGACTGCTTTTGGGTTTTAGTTTTTGTCCCAAAGGAGCACTAGCTATATATGTATGACTAGACTGATTGAATCTGCTGCTCTTGGAATCTTCTTTTTCGATGTTTTTTCTTTTTTATTCTTTGAAACTCTTACTTATTTTTATCTATGTGTTTAGATGTGAATTATGAACATGTTTTCTAATTCATAATAGGTGTACTGTGAATAGAAATAAAAAAATATATAATTCTTCTCCGAGTGTTCACATGACTCAAAAATTGGTGAATACTTCGAGTTATTAACAAGATTATAAAAGAATAACTCAAATTAAGTTATTTTCACTCCTTTTTAAATGCTTTATGACTTGATATTTCCTTCTCTCTCTAAAAAAAAAAAAAAAAGAAAAAAAAAGACGATATATCTATTTTGGCTAAATTATTAGAAGCAAAATAGATTGAGAAATCAAGTCAATGCCCCTTAATTGAAAGGCACCATCAATCCACACATAGGTCGTCTCGTCCTTATTACATGTGAAAGAGTTAGCTAGACTTTAATAAATGAGATTTATTGTTTGAGATTACTACTAAAAATGAGGTTACTCATTGCAGATCAACTTTGAACTAAGATAATAATATAACATTTTCTGTATATGAAAGCAAATTTAATTTTTACAATTAAACAAAAAAGAATTGTTCTACTAACTAGAAACTCTTTCAGATGCATCCCCACATAGTGACAAAATAAATATTAGAAAAAGGGCCATATAATCACATTGCACAGTTAAAAGGGTAGCACATCGAAGACCATACCATTCCATCCGTTCCCAAGATGAACTCTAGAAATCATTTATGGTCCAAACTAGACACGGTAAAAGCGTAAAATTAATAATTAAAAAATAACAGGTGAAGCACGAGGAACTTTATCTACAATCACAGTATAATATAACATTATTTAAATAATAACTCAAATTGATCACGAAAAGCACGTTGGTGATTTATAAATCTATCTATCTTTAGTTTTTTGTTTTTGCCGTCGTTGTACTTTCTACGGTATGGTGAAAGTCAGCCCATAGGCTCTTTCACATTGGATAAATTGTATCATTGGTCCCTGAAGTTGTAATGTCATTACATATTAGTCACCCACTTTTAACCCTTTATATTGAAATCTTTGAAATAGTGGTTTACTAGCACCATAAGTCCGTTGGTAATTTTTCGTCCAAAATTATGATAAAAGAGCAAAAAATTTATCACGTGACGTTCTGATCTGGTTTTTTGAGAATTTAAATAAACAAAAACTATGCTCATTTTATCTTAATTCAAACCATGGATTAAATATAGTGAAATTATCCGTATTTTGAATTGTTAATATAGATATTAGGTAAAAAGATAATTTTATTCGTGTATTTGTAAAATATTCATAATGTCGTGGATATGTTGAAAAATAAGCTAATATCAAGATATTTACGGATGTTATCGCGATAATTTCGGTGACATTTTAAAATATCAACAGAATTATTGAGTTTTTTTTTTTTTTTTTTGCAAGTCTTCTTTTTTATATATATAATAAAATGGTAGGAAAAAATTATATGATTTTAATCAACATATATAAAACACATAAATAATAATCTGATTTTAACCAACATATATATAACACATAAATAACAATCTTCAGAAACAGTGGTGGACTCAGAAATTATTTCTAGGGTGGGAATAAATAAAAATTGAATTTTTACACTATAAGAAATCACTTATTACATAATAATTTACATACTAGCGGAAGACAAGAAATTATATAAGATTTAAAAACATATTACTTATATAATATGTATGTGTTTAGACATCATAAATTCATAACCAGATATTTATTACAAAACTTAAGAAAATATAAATATAAAATATTTTGACAAAATCTTATAATAAAATATACATATATTCATATTTATAAATACACTCAAAGTTCACATGTACTTAACACAACATTTACTTTTTTTCATTTTTAAATGTAATATAATATAATACTATGTAATGAGATTTATAGTTATTGATTATAAATTCTTAGAAGAAAATAAGTTTTGATAGAAATAAAGGAAGAGAAAAATCTAGAGAAGTAAAAAAGATAGAATAAAAAAAATAAAAATAGATATATGATATTTATTAAGGATTATAAAAATAACTATAATTTAATTTTGATAGAAATCAAATATAGAAATGAAAGAATTTATAAAAAGTATCATGAATTAATTTATATATTATTTAAAATCAATTTTTATTCTCAAAATTACGTATACATTAGTTATTAAAGGTTACATAAATAACTAAAATTAAATTTTTGAATGAAATATAATATGGAAATAAAATAATCTATAGAAGAAAAGGTTTTTTATATAGTATATTCCCTCAAATAGATATATATTATATATACACATATATAAGAAATTTTCCAAAAATCCGGGGGGCATATGCCTCAATATGGGTCTGCCTTTGTTCAGAACTACTCGCATAATTTGGGAAAGATATTGTTTGGACCAAGACGAGCATTTCTCTCACGAATTTCAAACTACAAGAAACTCGTTTTGTTATTGAATGAACTTGAACTGTTTATATAATCATTGATTTTTATTTATTTTCATTATAATTTATAACTAGTTACATTTTATAAGGTATTAATATAAAATTATATTTAATAAAATAGTGTGATATGCATTCTGATTTTAAAATTATTCTACAGAATAAAATTAAATCGTTTCTCTACTATATACGTATATTATATTGTTTTATATATTATACCTAAGATTTTTTTGAATAAAATATAATATAAGTTATTCAATATCAATTGTTTTAATATTTCCTAAAGTTTCACTTGAAAATTTTATTTTTTAAGATAAATTCCAATAATCTCCTATAATATATTTGACATCGACATTGTCATTATTGATATTATCCGTAAAATCAAACCTCGACATCACACCGACAATGACATGTTAATCCTTGACTTAAATATATAAAAAGAGTTCGACAAAATTTTCATTTTCATTGCTTTGATTATTTTTTTATGGTGAAAAATTTGTTTCTCTGTCATTGTTTTGTAATTATGAATTTGTCCAAGTAATAAATCTAAATAAATTTTGTTATGTTGTGCAAGTAAAATAGAAAATTAGATTTATTGTTGGCCAATTCTGATATAAAATATATATATATGGTTGCCAATCCAATAGCCAGAGTAATGAAGAAGATAACATGGCATAACGTTATATATATATATAACGATGGACAAATTTTTATTCTAAAAAAAATAATAATAAGAAAAATAGCCAGAGTAATGAAGAAGATAACATGGCATTAGGGATGGCAATATAACCCATGGTTACGGGTATCCATGGTTATCCGATCCGAATGGGGAGGGGAAAAACCGCTCAAGCGGGGAAAATGACCGGGGCGGGGAATAACCGTACCGTTAATATGCGGGTATGGTACGGGGACGGTATTAGTATAATCCGCACCGTACCCGCCCCAATATATATATTTACATAGAAAAATTATTATACATATAAATATCTATTTAATTTTATACTATTTATATTATTATATCTTTGGTAAAATAATGATTTTGGAGAGTTATACGTACTTATATATTTAAATTTTAGAGTTTAAAAATTATTAGTATATTGTTGTGTTTAATATTTTGTTGATTATGAAAAGGATTTAGTATTTTCATCTTAATTTTTTAATATTTTAATATTATCAATGGGTAATGGGTAACCGCAGTTTTTCCCGTTATCCATTGGTTAATACCCGCACCGTCCCCGCATCTAAAAGAATGGTTAATGGGGCGGGTATGGTATTGTGATTGACTTTCGGAGCTGGGGATGGTAATTAAAAAACCGTCCCCGATCCGCCCCATTGCCATTCCTACATGGCATAACGTTCTTTTACCTTTCAGATATTTGAGTTGGGGTAAAATAGATGTTAGTTTTATATTTTTAAATTCCCTAAAATGGGGTCATGTGACAAGGGGAAGCTCTTTTAAAATTCATGTTTTGGACCAAAAAAAAAAAAAACAAGAGCCTAATTGTTCGAGTAAAACAGTATTTTAGGGATTTAAATACCAAACATAAAAAGTTGAAGACTTGGAAGGACAAGACGATCCTGGGGTCCGATGGTGGAATAAACCATTTCACATTCAAATTTTTTTTTTTTTTGATAATAATTTCACATTCATATTTATGACAACATTTATTTGCCCTTTTTACCAGGAGGACGTTGACTATTGACCCAAACGGCCAAACCAAGGGTGCCTCAGTCGTGAGCGTCGGTAAAAAATGAGCCACAACAAATTAATAAATAAAAAGGAAAATATATTTTAATAACCTCACCAGGGGAAAAAAAAAAAAAAAATCAAGGGATATAGAAATTTCAATTGCTCGGATTAAGTGAGATTATGAGCGTTACACATTTTTGTATGCGACAGTTGTAGTTTAATCCAAGATTTTACTAGTACTGGCATGTGCTATTTTTCCAAATTAATTGGTAAAATCAGAATATTACTTATGAAACATCCTTTTGATAGCGGCACTTCTTTTTTTTTTTTTTTTTTTTGGGCCTAAATTAAACACCAAATGCTAGCATGATTTAAAGATCACCTTGCCTTTCTTACATAAAACTCCATTACTGGGTGCATGTGACATTTTGGTCTACCACCATTTAATGTCACTAATTGGTGCAATAAATTCAAGAAAAGTTGGGCCCAGCATAATAAGAAGCAGAAAACAATTACATACATAGAATCATAATGCATATATGTGTATATCATAATATGTATAATATATATCACGATTGAGAATCCGAAGCCGTGACTTTTAGTAATTTTGAATGAAAATAACGATAAATAAAGAATTTGCAAAATTCGATGGAAACTAAATACTTAGATTTTACATTTTTGACTTAAAATCATTAAAAATTCTGCAGTAAAGGAATCTTTCATTAGTTTCGTTTATTTAGGGAAAAATATCAATTAAAATTCCAAAAAATCCACTTAAATCGTTTAAAAACTTAGCTTGGTAAAACATCAATTTTATTAAAATAAATTTCATGAATTCCTGAGTTTGTATGTTTAAAAATAGTTTACAAGAATCAATCATAATTCCAAGTACTTAAACTTTTAAAATTATGTTACTAAGGAACTATAACGTCCCAATTAAACTCCAAGTCCTCAAATAGTGGCAACAATACCCTCATACATTCACTTAGAAAATACAACAAATTTGGCTAAACAACTAGAGATGAAAAGGAATAGAAGTAGATATGGACATCAACCCGAAGATAGAAAAAGGACCGCAACAAAAGCCAACACTTGCCTAGCTATCAAGACAACTATCTCAAATAGTTAAGTACCTGAGAGGAAATGAAGAGAAGGGGTGAACTCGCGAGCTCAGTAGGAGACTTAATTTACCGTTCTGAAATCTATTTTCTTTATAAAATCCCTGCAGGATTAGTTATGTCAAAAAATAGTCATCAAATCATATGAATAAATCAAGTCCAGAAAGTTTATAAGTGGAAGCATAATAAGTAAAGCATAGAAACATGTATGCAATCTGAACCAGCTCAATCACCATGAGCTCACATAACCTCATCACGAAATCAGAGTAACTCATACCACGTGTATTAAGTGCTCTCTGCCTGATTCCTAATCCTAGAATACCAAAGGGATACCCAAGTGTCTTGCTTGCCGGACCGGAGGGGCATCGAATGCTGACACCTACCAGGTGAGAAAAATTAAAAAAGAGAGAGTTCCTTCTATCTGATTACTAATCCCAGAATAACGGAGGGACACCCAAATGTCTCGCCTGCTGGACCGAAGGGGCACTGAATGCCTACACCAACTAGGTGGAAGTAACCAAAAAAGAAATATATTCATAATAAGAACCAGCTCAGATGTCTTGAGCTCATGTTATCTTGTAGCATCGAAGAACAACATGCAATGGTGTGAATCAATACCTTGAGCTCAAATCTCGAGCCCAAACCTACACATGGCCATGTGTCTAGGACCTCTATATGGGTCTACAGACTTTGCATCGACGGTCTAGGGTATGCACCCTACCAACTAAAGAGTCCCACATAAATTTATGGACTTTACACTAATGGTGAGGTCTAATTATCAACAAAGTATCTCGTGACACTTGAACACCTTAGGTATGATCATGTTAGTACTCATTATAAAAACCCCGCCTAAAGGGTAAAACCACACTAAATCAAAACTTAGAACGTGGTCTAATTTCTCAAATAAACTATTCCTGCCCTCGGAAATCCAGCAGCATAACGGCTGCATTTTTTGGTAATCCCAAAATTTAAACCTGTATAAAAACTATCTACAAATATACCACACTAATTTATATTCATTTCACATCCATCAGGTAGTTTATAAAATTATTCAAGACCATAAAATTCACCTTTTCAAGAATATGACAACATAATTGAATTTTATACAAATAAATAGATAACTGAATCTCCTACTTCGACAGTGTAGTGATATGGCACTATGGAGTGTACTTGTGTTGTTTGACAGTTGTTCAGAGGGTCAGGGGTCATTTTCGAACCATCAATTACTTGTTTTAAAATGCCATTTTTCTAACTGAGCTTCAAATCAAGAAACAGAATCTACCACTGAATTCCTATAACCCAAATTAGCTAGGTTAGATATATAATTCGTCCAATTCAGAGTCGAACAGAAACCTGAACCTCAGCATGCAAAAATGAGGTGAAATATGTGTCGTATGATCTTGTTTTCCATGCCCTTCACTAAACATAGTCAATATATATGTCATTCTTCACTAATTCATGAGTATATTCCAAAAATGATATTTATTTCACAATTTAACGGTCCGATAAAAAAGTCAACATTTAAAACTAAAACTGTTGGTAAATTGACCTAATACTTAGGAAAAAATATACATGCATGCAAATATGAAAAACACATGATCACATCATGAACGCAGCGAAAAAATTAGCGGATTTAGGTTTTAAAATTTTTATATGAAAACAATTTTCACAACCATAGAACATGCATATATCATATACAGGATCATGTATAACATAAATCAAATCTAGATACATAAACCCTAGAGATGATATTAGGGTTTATCTCTTGTAGCGTACTCCTCCTTGATCTCCTTGTTGATGGTGATCAAATCTCTAACCCTAGATCTTCTTGTCTATACTCTGGCTCTAGGTTGATGAGGCGAGTGAGCACTAAGTTAAATCCTTCGTTGGAGAACGATCAAGAACACTTTCTTGATCCTATGGAATACTGGAACGTGAGATGAGACTGTGAGATTGTAAGAAACTTTTTCTCCCTCTCTTTCTCAGCCTTGGCCGAATTCTTTCTCTCTTTTTCCCTCTATTTTTCATGTAACACAGCTAAGGTTACTGTGCAGTTTTTTCTCTTATATATCTTTTATATATGGGGCCCAAAACTGCTAATCCCAGTCTAATTAGGATTGGGCTTGTACTCCAATTTGGGTTATGTGTGTATTTTTATAAATACGTCCAACTCATGTAACTTATTTATAAAAATATCAACTTCTATGTAGAATCATTATTTTATACAGTTTTATGAAACTAATTTTACAAATACCACCGACCAATTAATGAGTTTTGTTGAGCTAGACAAGGGACCTAATAAATCCAAATAATCTATGCTCCAATAGTATAATAAATACATAATAACTCTTATTATGGTATTTATATAAATACTATTAGTAGAGGGGACACTCTACTAAAGGCCCAATACTGCATTCTTAGATTAAATGTCATACCTCTTATAGAGATTTAATCAACTAGCCTTGATTAACTGATCTATCTAGCATATTCTATACTACATATAGAATCCCTATACAATGCCTAGTTGGATAGGTAAAATTACTGTAATACCCCTCTAATACATATTTATCTTTAAGTTACCATCTTTCTATCAAGGAATAATGTTGTCGATAATTTTATTCTCAATGGCCATTTAGACAAAATTATCTACCAATTCACAAAGTGAATACTAAGATCTTAGATTTAATTATTCCATGAATCTTGAAAGACCTTAAAATGACATTAATGTATAGTGTCCTTAACTGTTTGGTATTCCCGTCAATTCATAAGCCATAATCTCGTGCCAGAGTTCACTTCTAATTTCACAGAGGCTAGTCTTTTAATAAATCAAAAGGCTACAATCCATGAAAGTAAGTTCAGTCAAATATCAAGGATTAAGATCTACATGCTAAGAGCTAGTTTGTGGTAATACTAAGAATTAAGTTACGGCACTCCAATTCTTTATATTACCTAGTCCAGTTCAATATACATAACTTATTTATGTTGTACTAGTATTTCTATCAGAAGTCAGATACTTCAATGATTTGAGACACATCATTCCCGTTGAGATAGATAAATGCTACAATCTTTAGTAAATAAAGTATTCCATCTTTATTTACTTTATTTACAGATTGTGAACTAATTAATTTAGGCTTAGATAAAGAAACAAGTCTCCTCATAATTAACACTTAATCATGTTTGTTTCTTTATATACAAATAAAGTCATAGAATCTTTTTCAAATAAATAAACTATTCAACTGAGACAGTTTAATCTAGTAAATATCGTAATTGCATATAAGAGAAAGTTATTTACACTAAAAGAATAAAATTAGAAATCTGCTTTTTAGGACAAATATCCCAATAAAAACCTCAAAAATGACCTCTAGTGGCAGAATTCAAATAGAAGATTTTCAATTCATGAAACACATACCACGTTAACCCCCGTAACGAGACGAATCTGCGGAGCCCAAGAACTTGGTTGGAGGTGGCCAGAATCGGTGTCGGGAGCTGATTTCTTCACTGGCCAAAATGGCCTCTCGTCGATGACGAAGGTGTTTGGCAGCCCTGCTTGTCTGGCTGGCAGCCCCTGGTGAGGCGGCGACCAATTCTAGGCCGGTCCCAATCGTCGAAGGTGGCTGGAGGTGATCATTGGCAGTGGTTGACGTATTCGGCTGAGAGAGAAGGAGAGAGAGATCGGGGGAGATGAGAGAGGGGAAATGAGGAGTAGGTTACATGGCCCCAATCTTATGGCACTGTGTAATTTTTTCAAAATTGCACTTTAGCCTCCAAATTTTTGAAATTTTTACAAATTTGTCCCTACAAAAATTACATTTTTGCCCCTAATTCCAAAAAATTTTCTCATTTAAATCCCCCATTATTTTATTCCAAAAATTATAAAAAGACCAATTTACCCTTCCATAAATCCGGATTTTTACAATATACAAATGCACACGTACAATTTGAGGTTTTGGGGACCAATATATACTTGGATAGTGGACCATTCTAGCCAAGAAGAAAAGCAGTAGAATTTTGTATCTGTTTTCGACAAATATATACTTGGCATGATTAAATCTATGGACTGCAACATACACTATGAATGGTTGTGAGTTATATGAGTTGGAGGAGAAAGCAACGTTGGTAGTGCGAGTGCACGTTCATGTCACCCATCGATCTAGTCATATACATTTACCCATATATACGCATACATATACTTTACGCTTTGATCTATTTTGTGCCAAAACCGGATACTTATTCTTCATGAGAAAGATATCAAAGATTTTACGTACTTCCCACTAACGTATTTCTCCAAAGGTAGAAACTTTTCAGTAATTTAAGATTCTCGATCGGTCGCATTCATATATGATAAATATCTACATGTGAAACTGCATGCCTCCATTCGTAAGCACATATGTCAGCTTAGTGCAAGCAAAAGCAATCCAAATCGATGAGTTTGTAGTTATATCTAGAACAATATTGGATTAAATTATAAACAACTTTGGGGGATTAATTAAGTACTTATACCCAAAGCCAAATCCCGAGTTTATAACAATTGGTGAAAAAAAATATATATTTCTACATACAGTTTCTCATTCATCATTGGGTATAAACGAGCTTTCAGCTAGAGCAGAGCGCCACTAATTAAATTGTTATAGTCATATTAATCATTTCTCAGATTACAGCTGTACCTTTTGGGTTGGAGTAGTTAAGATTGCAAAATTTTAATTTAATTAAAGGGCATATTTTACTTTGTCATATATTGTAATTAGAAGGTCAACCAAAGCACATCATTATATTGAGAGGCCAGGCTGTACTAAACAATATTATCTCATCACAATGCTTTTGACATTAATGATTATTGAGGTCATGAGGCTACCCGAAAGCAAGAGCACTTGACATTCCTTTATTTAGCTAAACAAGAGTTCTTAAAGTAATAGTGAAATGTGAAGCAAAGACGAAACATTTATTTTGGGCCAAAATATTCATGTCCACCCACTTTATTCACTAGCTAGTTCACGAAAATGAAAACGATCTTTTTTTTTTTAATTAAAAAAAAAAAAAAAAGAGAAGTGAAATGGAGGAGAAGAAACAAACAAACAGATCCGAAAGCATCTGCTATGAAATTTTAGAGAAGGCCCAGTCCCATTAACTTTATTTGGTCGGAAATTTGCAAGGAAAAGTTTACAAGTACATCAGTACTTGTCTTTTTTTTTTTTTTCTTTTTCGTTTCCCCTAAATAGATATAAATTAAAAGGTCACCACAAAAATGAAATCATGATCTATAAGATGATCGGATCCTTCCTTCCCTAGAGAAAATATATATTATTAAATTTGCTTTTAGTGGAAATTTTACTTTACATGCTTAATAAAGGGTGAGAGAACCACACAATACTCTTGGGCTCTGTTTGGCACATAGAACTAAGATTGGGATTAAGATTGTTTATCTCATACCCATGTTTGATGCCAAATTGGGACTGAGTTAAATAATCCAAAATATCAAAATAGTCTCATATGAGTGAGATAATTTATCTAATTCAAAAGAGTGTGATTAATAATCTCACACTCAAAAGTATGGGACTAACATTTATTTCAAATTTCAAAACTAATGGATCCCATATTATGAATATTTTATACATTTTTTAAAGATTTATGCTAATCTAAAATAAATCTATTGCACATTCTAATAAAAAGTGAGTCTCGTATTATAATAATAATTCTAATCAAATCTAATATTACACCCCACATGGAATAGTATTAAAGTTATCTAATCTAATGTGATGTTATAATCTAATCTCAATCCTGCACACCAAATGCGCTCTTGAAGTAATTGTAGTCTTGTAGACATATGTTCTATATATTTTTTTAAAAATATTATAGTGACAAGTGCTACCTGTTTATTGATCCGTGGTTGTTGCCATTTTTTTCTTCTTCTTTTTCTTTTTTTTTTTTCCTTCATTTGTTTTCTTGATATATAGATGATTGCTCTGTTTACTCTTGTTTAATCAACTTTGAACTGTCATGTGTCAAGTTATCGGAGCATAACTAGGCAAAAATTCAGAATACAAGATTTACTAGAAAAAATAATCTTTTTTTTTAATGTTTCAAACAATAACGAGAGAAGGCGAGGATTTTCTCGAAATATTTTGTTTAAGAAAATCTCAACAATTTTTTTTTTTTTTTGTTTTTAGAAATAAAACCAAAAAAATAAAAATATTACCTTATGTGTGCTAATAATATAAGCTATAGAAAAGGTGCGTACAAAATATGGGGTGCGCACAAAATATAAAGTGCGTACAAAATATGAGGTGCGTGCAAGCTTTCAACATGAGGAATTTTACTTGTTATCAACCGCAACTTGAAAAGTGCATGCGATCTCAACTATGTAAGCTTATTTTTATCTATTAGTAAAATGGTTGTCTCAAATGAGTAAAAGCTAGCTTGCTCATGTAAAGCTATCTAGATAGCGTACACAAAGTTAGTTAGCACGTTACGACTTACACGTGAATTGAGAAGTTAGTCAGCAACAGATTTGATATGCTTACACTCCAAAAAACGTATGTAACTACGACGGATTCTTCTAGAAGATAGATAACTTAGCGAATAATTAGATAATTCTCATTTAAATTATGATAATTTATTCAAATATAGATAATTCGTTTATATTTAGATAATTATTGAATAATTTGTAATTATCTTATTATTTTGGGATAACTATGCTACCAAAATAATGCATGCAGTTGTAAATGACTAGAAATCTCCATCTATAAATAGGAGACCTTAGTCATATTGTAGACAAATTTACAAACGCACTTATTTGCTGAACTAAAACTATAGCGTTTTATACATTATCTCCATAATAAGCTACAGTAGACGTAGCTCATTTTTTTGGGGCTGAACCACTATAAAATCGATCTCATTATTTTTCAGAAAATTATGTGCGACATCTAAAAAACTGTATACAATTTAGTTAGATTCGCTCTTAGAATCCGATTAATTATTCCGTTGACAAAACCTAGAAGGAGGGATATTCCAGCAATCCCTCATCAGAATCCACTATAGTGAATCGAACGACTGCCAACTCCCAAAGGGTGTCCTAAGATGCATGCAACGCTGCCGCTGTTGCACGACAACGGAACCAAGAAGAAGTGCCTACCACTGGTGATGCACAACGACAAGATCAAACGACTTTACTCGCTGCGACTGACATGCCGGCAAATCAAGGTGCACCACCAACTGCACACAATAACCAGACGACTCCAAATACTAGATTGGTTGGCTTGAATGTCATTGCCACCACCGGAAGTCAAGTACTTAATAACGAGCAAATCACTGCTGCTTTGGGTAACCTTCAGGATACCCTAAATACCTTGCTGCAAGGAATCGTTGCTACTCAACAAGCACCTATTTCTGAAGGTGCGATTCCCGTTGAAAGAGCTACACTAGGTCAATTCATTTGCAATCCACAGAGAAGATCTCCACCCCGAAGATCTGGAACTGGGAGCACTCAATGAGACAACATCTATACTAGTGCAGGTGCATATCGTGAACGGGCCTGAGATACACGCGAAGAAGATCTTCGAAACAAGCTGTCACACAGGCGAGATTTGCAGGATAGGTTACTACACCATAAAAATGACAACCAAACTGGGCAGCAAAGAAGTGTCTTCAATAGACTTTGAGATGGAGACGATCTCAGAAACCATCTCAATAATCGACGAGAGGGGAGTTGTCAGCATGATCAATAGGAGACTAATTGCCAAAACTCACAACCAAGCTCTGCATGCCAAGATAATGAGCGACGAGATGCTGATTGACGATTTCGTGAGCGACGACCGTGAAGAAATCCCTCACCTGCACACTCAGTTACCTCTATATCCAATCAGCGCATGTGATCTGCTAGAGATATACACATGAGCGATCTGAAAGATATGCTCAAAGCTTTAAAAGCTCAAGAGGACGAATTTAATGTGGATTATCGTGATTCTCCTTTCGATCGAGACATACGAGAAGCACCTCTACCTCACAACTTCAAAATGCCAACAATTATCCTATATGAAGGAACGAATCCACAAGAATATCTAGATCATTTCAATGATTTGATAGAATTCCACCAGGTGTCAGACCTTGCCGAATGTCTGTAATGCCCAAGATTCTCACATGCATAATAAGCCAATAATAAACATGTTTATATTGCATAATAGACATATCAAGCAACCAGTATCATTATTATG
>JXTC01000147.1:576275-590268 GCA_002914845.1 Trema orientale
TAATCATCTTAGTAATAAAATTAATATCAGGTCTTCCACACATCTTGCCAGTAAGGATACTGACCCTTTCCACTATCTTTTCCATCGGACACAAGATAAGTGAAGATTTATTTTAAACTGCATCACAATAACAGTTGTAGATACAATATGTTTTCCTACATGCTTATGTATATTATTTCAAGTATATGTTATTATATGGTTATTGTTTTGTTAATGAAAGACATAAGCATGACATTATCATTTAAGCATGATTTTCAAAGAAATAAAGTTTTCCATGCATTGGATTTAAAGTAGTACCATTGTACTGATTTTATGAGATATGTTTTAAGTATAGTGTTTAGTCTGTCTGCGTTGGGTAAGTATGGTTTGCACAGGCATCCTTCCCGCATAGGTGGGCACGGCTTACCGACTGCCGGGACTGAGCATTGTACTATGAGATTGGTGCATTAATTAGTCGGTCTGCGTTGGGTAGGTATAGTTCACATTGGCCATGTGTTTCCTTCCCGCACAGGTGGGCACGGCCTACCGACTGCCGCGACTTTGTAACGTACTCAAGGGCCCTGTAAAGAAATATTTTCTAAGGAAAGTGCATCAAAATGAAAAGTTATGAAAGAAAGAGTACAATGGGAATTTCAATAAAGTTTATGCATGAAACACGTTCATGAGCATACATAATCTTTACTTACTGAGCATTAGCTCATGTAGTTCCTGTGATGCAGGTGAGTAGGTTTTTGATGTGTAGAGCTGCTGGTTGGCTAGCACGCTTTCTTGCCGCCATGATCATATAAATGTAGACGAGCTTGACTTGTGGGCTTTGTTTTATTTGTATTTCGATATTTTGGTGTGATGTAAATATTACTGTGGATGGCAAGATAAACTGATACTTTTTGGTTGTACATTTGTAAAGAAACTTTCAGGAAGTAATGCCACGCAGTTTCTTACGTTTTAAAAACTTGAAAAGTTTAAATTCGGCCCACTTTTTGCAAAAACTAAAGTTATGGTTTAAGAAAGAGTAACACTCCCTAGTTTGACCTGCGTAGTCATGGGGTTAGGCAAGGGGGCGTTACAATGTCGATGCTTCGCAATCACTCTTACCAAAAGTGCAAAAAGGTGGTTCAGGACTCTCAAAGCAGGTTCCATCACTACATGGTCGCAATTTAGCACTGCATTCATTAGACATCGTCAACCTACAAAATAATTCGACTTACTATTAGTTCACCTTGCAAACATCATGCAAGGACATAATGAGACACTTAAGTCTTATCTTTCTAGATTCAATGTTGAACTCATACAACATATGAGACAGATCACTAGCGGTGAGTCAAATTACAAAGCTCATACATGGGACATCTTAAAGAGTACACTGTAGTCTGCTATGCCAATTATAACAAACAAGAAAAGCTAGTAATGTTAAAATATTAAACTATCAATTATCAACCAAGATATAATTTAGAAAACAAAACAGTTCGGAATCTAGCAATTTCTTAAGTGATCGAAACTCTTTTTCGTTTATTTTTATTCTGGTATGATGTATGTACTAATAAGGTAGTCCTATATTATTTTTCAACCTATTAAACATAACCCATTGAAGCACGATAATTTGGGGAAACGGATCACACTAGTAGTGTTTTGGGTCAAATAATTTTTCTTCGAGTATTTATGTCACAATATTAGAGGCGAGTAATTACTATATTAGTAACCTAGTCACGAAATTTATGCTTTTAGAGAAGTCATGTTGATGGTTACAAACAAGGGCTTATCGCAAAATGATCAATTTTTGTGACCCATTTTAAGTTAATCACCATATTTCAAAGGATGTAGCAAAATGTATATCAATAGACATACCAAATATAAAATAGGATATTACCTAGTACTAATATATATATATATATATATGTGTTTAGTACATGAACTAAAGTTAGTATTTAAGTAGACATACCAAGTGTAAAAATACATATAATGGGACATTTAACTATAAAAGATAAAAACACACATATATAGTTCTCAATCCAATAGGTATTTTTTTTTTTAACCTATCTATAGATATTTCTTTTTTTAGCAATTAAGTTATTATCCAACGGCTACTATAATTTAGGTGGTTGAGAAAATAAAAATAAAAATAAAACTCATTATTTAATACTTTTCTCTTTCTTCTTTTTACCATGAAAAAACATGCGTGATGAATTTTAATTAGACAAAACAATACTTATAGATAGGTAAAAAAAATACCTAGTGGATTGGTGCCATATATATATATATATATATTAAAACAAAGTATAATAGTAAAAGAAAGACAAGGTGAAGAAGCAGGAGCACGGTTAAAGAATTGGTCGACTGGTCAGGCCCATGACCTGAAGACTGCAAGTTCGAATCATCACTTGAGATGCATTGTTAATGAGGCGTCTTACAAAATTCAAGGCCCAATACCAAAAATAAAAAATTCCAGATGGAATGAATTTTTTTTAAAAATCCGGATTGATTTAGAAAATATCAGTTTTTAAATTGTGTTAGAAAAATAATATTTTTAATAAATATTTAGAACAATACCACTTTGTCTTCAAAATTAGTATTTTCAATGATATTCGAGGTATCCAGTTTAGTTACTTGGGATAAACAATTTAGTTATTTGATGTAACCGGTCAAATTACTTTAAGTATATCTCATCAATTAATAAAAAATGGTATTTTTTTAAATATTTTTAAAAGTGGTATTTTTCTAATTAAAATTCAAATTTTTTCAAACAATTTCAAAATTCGGGATTTTTCAATTTTTTTGAAAATTTATTATAAAAAAAAGAATCAAAGTTCCTCTTTTTAATATCGGTGGTACCGGACAAGCTCTTGGGGAGAGTTGGTTGTTAAAAGGTGAGAAATTGTAAGTAAATGACACCAACTCTAATTTCCCATATCTAGAGTTTCCCATATGAGATAGATATAAGGATTTTCAACACTTTTACCTATAAATAGGAATGGCAATGGGGCGGATCGGGGACGGTTTTTTAATTACCATCCCCATCTCCGAAAGTCAATCACAATACCATACCCGCCCCATTAACCATTCTTTTAGATGCGGGGACGGTGCGGGTATTAACCAATGGATAACGGGGAAAACCGCGGTTACCCATTACCCATTGATAATATTAAAATATTAAAAAATTAAGATGAAAATACTAAATCCTTTTCATAATCAACAAAATATTAAACACAACAATATACTAATAATTTTTAAACTCTAAAATTTAAATATATAAGTACGTATAACTCTCCAAAATCATTATTTTACCAAAGATATAATAATATAAATAGTGTAAAATTAAATAGATATTTATATGTATAATAATTTTTCTATATAAATATATATATCGGGGCGGGTACGGTGCGGATTATACTAATACCGTCCCCGTACCATACCCGCATATTAACGGTACGGTTATTCCCCGCCCCAGTCATTTTCCCCGCTTGAGCGGTTTTTTCCCTCCCCATTCGGATCGGATAACCACGGATACCTGTAACCATAAGTTATATTGCCATCCCTACCTATAAAACCCAAAAGACTTCCATATAATATGGAGGTCAAGTTTTTTTTTTTTCCGTACGATTTGTATTAGATAAAAAGTCACTTTTTAAAATTTTTTTAGAAAAATATCATTTTCAAAATGGCTACCATATAACACCTTTGTTACTAATTACCATTTTAAAAAATAGTATTTTTCTAAATATTTTTTAAAAAATTATATTTTTCTAATAAAAACCATACCCAATTTAAAAAGACACAATCCATTGCATTTTTCAAATTTATTTTCTAAAAATGCCGTACACGGCCTAATTTCTAAAATTGTGACAATATATAAGGGGGGAAATTAGGCCTTGTACGACATTTTTAGGGGAAAAAATTGAAAAATAGGTTGCTACCCTTTTTATTAGAAATATGCTATTTTTAAAAAATTACTTACAAAAATATGATTTTTGAAAATAGTAACTAGTTACCGGTAATTAGTAACCAAAAATATTTATAAACTGTACAAAAAAAAGGGGTGGTATTTACAAAATTCCAGGCCCAAGATATCAAAAATTGAAAAATCCTGGATGGACTAATTTTTTTGAAAAATCCCGGATTGATTTAGAAAAATATCATTTTTTAAAAGTATTATTAAAAAATAATACTTTTAAAAAATATTTAGAAAAATACCATTTTTTTAAATTTGGCATTTTTCAATGATACTCGAGGTAATCAGTTAGGTTACTTAAAATAACCAATTCAGTTATTTGAAATAACTATTCAAATTACCTCAGATAACTCAACTAGTCATAACTCGACTAGTCACCTTAAGTATCTCATCAATCAATAAAAAGTGATATTTTTCTAAATACTTTTAAAAGTAGTATTTTTCTAAATACTTTTAAAAATGGTATTTTTATAATTAAATCTGGGATTTTTCAGAACAATTTTAAATTCCAAGATTTTTCAATTTTTTTGAAAAAATACCATAAAAAATCAAATTTCCTCCAAAAAAAAAAAAAAAAAAACAACCATATATAAGAGTCGCGATTTTGGCCCAAATTACACCCAGTCGGGTCCATTTCCCAAAAATTCGTGTCCACAAAGGCTGCAGAGGCGAAAACGAGACTACGAGCCCAAACGTTAAAGATACAATCAGAATTGCACATAAACTCCGAAGTCCAGTCTTGTTCGTTAATCCGGCCAATATGACACCAAAAGGACCATAAAAGAGATGCCTCTTGACCAAGGGGTTCAAAGAGGATCTCCACGTCCTCATGGACGTAGCATATAACACGAAGATCAGATGTCTACCACAACAAAAAAAACCTCGTTTGGAAGCTAATTGGCTCGAGACCGAACTGGTTTTAATAGTACATATACAGTTATGGGAATGCTAAATATATTCTCTTTAGCGCTCTTTATTAGAGTTCTCTATTATACTCTAGACTCTAGAGGCTTGGAGCGTACATTCAACTATGACTTGAAATGCGGATTCAATTTATGATTTATTATATCTTTAAAATATGAAACTAAATAGTAAATTCACAGATTGGGCGGGTGCAAGAGAATATCTATAATTCAATCCAATAAACACTAGACTAAGTAGAGTTACATCAATAAAACACGAACAAATCTAGCTGTATTAGTATATTTCCTCGATTACATCTTTCAAAAGAGTAAGCTACCAGCAGACATCCTTTACACGAACTACATAAAATCACAGAGTGACAACAGCAGAGAGAGTTCAGCGCCTGAATTAAGGACAGAACATTGTTTTCTAACCAGTGTCTAAAGGACTAAACTAATGAGTAGCAGAAACAAATTTGACCCGCTAATCACCATACAAAAAATGTGTACATGCAGAGGGGAGAGTCCGAACTCTGAACCGATTGGGAGACTGGTTTCTCTCATAGTTTGAGGTCTTTAATGATATAGTTATCATCAAACAGAAACCTCAATCAACCAAAGTACCCAAAATAATGAGAAGAATGATATGATTTGTCTTGATATGAGGTCCACTACTGAACCTGGGAGGTAGGAAAAGTACTCAACCTAGAGTCTGGACCTCGTGATTGCAAACCATGAGCTTGTACCATTCAAGCTAATAGAGTACAATCTATATTAAACTGGCAACCACAATAATTCAGAGATGCTACCGAGTCCACACCATTACGAGGGTAAAAAACATGAAAGTTCAGAAGAACAAACCAACCTCCTATGGCGTCCACATCAATCTGTACTGCTTGCTAATAACAACAATAAATAAACAATATACATACATACATATCTATATATATATATATATATTCACACACATACAACAATATGCTAACATTAAAATATATATATATATATATTCACACACATAAAACAATATGCTAACATTAAAAAAAAAAAAAGAACTTCATGCTTCAATAGCAACCAATTCAAGAATTACAAAAAGAAAAACTAATAACATGTCTATGCTTTTGAGGATTGAAAAAAGAAACAAAGTCTAAAAACAAAACGACAAAGAACCAACACTAGACGTTGGAGATAAAACGACAGCTAATTGAAGCAAAACTATTCCATATATTTGGCATATACTGGCTTAAACTTAATCAATATATGTTTGTCTAGAAAGACCTTTTCTCCATTCAAAGGCCTCACCAAACACTTCTGCCCACTTCCCTTTCCTTATCATAACCATCAAAATTCCCTTCACTCGGAACGATTTGCGTACCTCTCCACCTTGTCATCGTTGAGGTTAATCCCCACCATGGCCTCGCCCAGCCCGCAGCTCACCTCGGCGAGCACATCCGGGTCGCTGTAATGGGTCACCGCCTGCACAATGGCCCGGGCCCGGCGTGCCGGGTCGCCGCTCTTGAACACCCCGGAGCCCACGAACACACCGTCGCAGCCCAGCTGCATCATCAGCGCCGCGTCCGCCGGGGTCGCCACGCCCCCCGCGGCGAAATGCACGACGGGGAGCCTCCCCAGCTGCTTGGTCTGCATCACGAGGTCGTAGGGCGCGGCGATCTTCTTGGCGAAGGAGAAGACCTCGTCGTCGTCCATGTTCCTCAGGACCCTGATGTCGCCCATGACGGAGCGCACGTGGCGCACGGCCTCGATGATGTTGCCGGTCCCGGCCTCGCCCTTCGTGCGGATCATGGCGGCGCCCTCGCGGACGCGGCGGAGGGCCTCGCCGAGGTTGCGGCAGCCGCAGACGAAGGGGATCCGGAAGTTGTGCTTGTTGATGTGGTTGTCCTCGTCGGCCACCGTGAGGACCTCGCTCTCGTCGACGTAGTCGATCCCGATGGCCTCGAGGATTTGGGCCTCGACGAAGTGGCCGATGCGGGCCTTGGCCATGACCGGGATGGTCACGGCCTGCTTGATCTCCTTGATGAGCTGGGGGTCGCTCATCCGGGCCACGCCGCCCTGGGCCCGAATGTCGGCGGGGACCCGCTCAAGGGCCATGACGGCGCACGCCCCGGCCTCCTCCGCGATACGGGCCTGCTCGGCGTTCACGACGTCCATGATGACGCCGCCGCGGAGCATCTGGGCAAGGCCCACCTTCACCGAGAACGGCGATTTCTTGGCCGTTTCGTATATGGCGCCGTTTCCGTACACGGTGACTACTCCGGTGTCCGCCATTAGGATGAAGAAGAAGAAGAAGAAGAAGAAGAAGGAGGTTGAAACTAACCCTAAAGAGGGAGGATAAGACAGAGAGAGAGAGAGAGGAGAAGAAGATGATGATGAAGGAGAGAATGAGGGAAAGGTGGTGGATATTCAGGGGTGTATATAAGTGGCTAGGGATTGCCAGTGGTTCTTTTTTGGTCCAATCTTTCTCTCTTTTTTTTTATAGATTTTTTATTTGTTGTTTTTTAATATTAATACTATAAAAAATTAATAAACAATCCACAAGTTTTATGGCCATATTGTATAATTAATTAATTGAAAAGATACGATTATAAAAACATGCAAAAGTGAGATGAGGTTGAATTTGATGCAGTGGAAATTGTTTGGCAAAAATGAGCTAATTGATATGATATTTTTAATAAATATAATAGTTTATCATGTATTTAGATAAAAGAAAAATAATAATATTCGCATGATAATATATTCTCTCAAAAATATTTTGAACATTCTGAAAAAAATTTCCCGAAAATGAATGTGGTGCCTTGCTAATACATAATAGGTATAATAAGTCATTCCAGGTTCTTCTTTTCATTTTAGTCAATATTCTAAACTAATCCAACTGTTTTACTGAAAATAAACTTTTTTCTTTACTTTAAATGTAAAAGAGTATTATTTTCTTTTTTTTGAGCGAACTAAACAGTATTATCTTCAAAATCAATAAAACAAGTATTATTTTGTCATAGAAAAAAAGTAATTTTTTTTATTACCTTGTTCATTGTCATGTTCTAGACTATTACATATGATTCATGTAACATTTTCCAAACATGTTTGGGAAAATTTTCTTATTTTCTTGAAGTTTTCTAAATTTTAAGGATCTTTTAAAGTTTTCTTAATCAAAGTTCCAAACCGAAATATTCAAATGTCTTTTCAATTGTTAATACTAAAATATTTTTTATATACATATAAATATATGTATTAAACTTTTGAACAAAACGAGATTAAACTGAGGCTGCTCAGCTAGACAACGAAAATTAAAAGGGAAAACAACAATGGAGCCCATAGGGAAATCGTAAGACTGGATGTCAAACGCATCACGACTCCTTAAACACTGGTTTAGTGGCCTACCCTCAGAAAGTGCCAAAGTCAAAGTCAAACGATAACTAGTATTATAATCATAATTTCTCATTATTGATTTTATTTTTCAATTTGGGGAAAACAGTCGTAATATTACTTTTTTTTTTTAAGGGGAGACATAATATAACTAATATTCTTTTAGGGAATGAGATAACTGGTACTATAATCATAATTTCTTATTGTTATTATTATTTTATTGGGATAAAATCAGTTTCAATTCAAGTAGTATTATTATAATCAAATTTCTTAGTGATTTTTTTTTTTCCTGGGAGAAAATCAGCCAACAATGACAGAAACAGGGGAGAGATAGGAGCAGTGAGGAAGGCCGCTCGTTTACAATTTGTACAGGTTTCCACACAAATCTCCGTCAAATTTATATGGACAAAACAGAAACGGCTCGTTTTCTCTCTTTTTTGCTCTTTTTTTTAAGTCCAAAAATCCAATCCCACCAGCACTAGGCCTCCACATATAAATTTTATTGGCCATCCAAAATGAGATTGTTTTTGTATTCACTTTCCTGTGGCTAGTGGGTGGGTGAGGACGACCATGAATAAGAGGTTGTGATGAAACTTTTTTTTTTTTTTTTTGAGGAAAGCTGTGATGAAACTTGATTCTTTTTCATATATACAAGCACTTCCATCACTCTCTTTCAGGCCCTTTTTCTTTTTTAAGTCCCATGTACATCTTGCACACACTTTTCTGACTAGTGGAGATTATAAAATTTAAAAAGTTTGATTCTTTTTTTCTTTTTGTCACTGTATAGGTCTACCTATTCTTGATATAAAATATTCCAATTAACTTGTCCTCCAAGAAAAAACAGCCGCCATTCATCGGACTGGAACTTGATCAACACAAATTACTACCAGTAGCTCTTACTCTTGTTTTTTCCATCTTCAATACATAGGACCCATGAAATTTTTTTCCTCATTCATAAATACGATGAATAAGATAAGGGCAGGGTAAGAAACATCATTCCATATCAAGATTCCAAGAAAAATCAAACTGCAAACAAGGTAAATCTGTGCTTTCTGAAGAAATGTGAGTTACCCCAAGTAAATGAAGCGTATATTCTAATCATGATATCAATGCTACACATACCATAAACAGAGAACGAGCCTACCAAAGGGAAAGCCAGAAACAACAAAAATTGTTAATTTTTAGTGTATGTATACGCTTTCCGCTTCATATATATTTCTATATCATTTATTGTTTTCCATCATTGCTGCACTCAAATCTCGGTGAGATTACTGTCTGCAGCCTAGAGAAAACAAGGTGGGGTTGGAGAAGGGTGTGCAATTGATTTTTCCAGGAGTTGTCTCTGTTTTTCATCGGCGAGACATAGCAGGGATTCACTACACACTTCCAGTGCAGAAGATGGTCGAACTGGTTTGAAATGCTGTAGCTTTGAGTACTCTTTGATGAGGTGAAACATGTAATCATAGACTCGGTTCATGCTCAGGCTTGCCATAAAATCTTGCCCCCCTTTTCCTATTGCTGTAGCCTGTTTCGGCAGTAGAGAAATGTATCCAAGCATCAACTCATGACTTCAAAAAATGTGAAAGAAAAATCTCCATAAAGATAGGGGAAAAAAAAATCAATTTGACCAAAAGAGGTGGAGAGTAATCCTATTGCTGAACCAAAGGTGGATGTGGTAATGTTCTTGTGGTCATTATAGCCCTGATGTACGTGTAGTTGTTATTGCCATAGTATTTAATTGTGGTAGAGAAATAACAGTAATGTTGCGACAGTTCTTGTTCACATCAGTGTGAAATTGAACAAGTTGGAATTTTAATTACAACTAGTGTGAAGTGTTAACACCGACTACTAACTACAGCTAAATATAGCTTCTTATAATGTAAAAACACCCAACGGTTCAATTCTAATTCAGAAAAGGTCAGTAAGCATCCATCAATTGACAAGCATTGTAAAAGCCCACTGAATATCAGAGAAGAAAGGAGCCATACCTCAGATGGGTGAGCATTGCCCCAGTCAACAGCATATTTTATGGATGGGCACAAATCACTAAAGGAGATGGGCCAATAATTTTTCTTGGGGATGAGACCACGGCTGAAAAAATCTTCATATTGTGGGGAAATTATTAGTGCAAGAGAGCCACAAGAAAGAATATATTTCAGGCTCACAGACCAAGCATAGCCTTCAGCATAGATTTTATACCTGCAAGAGCAGAAAATAGGAAGGAGATAAGGGAGGGGAATGGGAAATAGTTATCTACTTGTAGCTCAATGCTTGACGATTGCGCATACTAGTGCAATGTTTATAGAACCCCGTTAAAGAAAGTAATTCAAACAGGGGGACCAAGGTCTTCCAATCAATGATTTCATCTTCAGCCAAAATAGAAGAAAAGGAGTGCAGAGGGGCACAATCTTATGGATAAACAATACCATCTGTAGACATGGCCAAGATCCATGAAAAATGTCGAGGGACTCAAGTATGTGATGTTATCTTTGAATTCATAAAAAGGCATCAAACTAGAAGTGTACTTACCGATAGTTGCACTGATTAGAAAGTTTAGACTTCTCATAACCCTCTTTTGCTTCTTTTGACCAATCCTGCTTTATAATAAGAGGAAGACATCAGAGAATTGCTGTTTTTCAGGTATTAAGCGTACCTCCAAGGTTCAAGTCACAAAAGTATCCGTTAACTCAACCTGTCGCAGAATCTGCGCTCCCCACTTCCTGGAGTGATTACAATTTAGTAACTCTGTGCGAACAGGGGAACCAACATCTGGATTTCCTTTCCAGAAAGCACGGGGCCACCTCCTTGTCCAATTCATTTTCTGAGAACCATGTTTGATATCTCTGAACTCTTCATCCCATGGATTTAGATTTGTCTCAGGCCTGTACAAGAAATTTTATATACCATAAAAACAGTGAGTACTGATCAAATCATTTCCAGGCATCAATAACCCAGATAGGTTAACAAATGCCAACACCAGTTGTTGAATATCATTTTTCAAGTTTCGAGTGTATATAACAAAGAAGCTATCATGAATGGTTTGATGGGATGAGCTGATCATTTGAATTTGTTACATTTCGATGTTTGTGTTTATGCATTTCCAACTGAAGACTGAGAACTTCATATCCCATAATGAAAAATGAAACCTTGTTCCTACTAAATTGGTAAGCCTATTCATATATTAACTGATTGTAGTACAAATCTTAATCTTAATTATCAAACTTCCATTATTTTCTCATGATAAAGCATATCAAACGGGGTTTGATGCCACTCATGCATATGACGTGAAAAAATTAATATCAGTCGATATTGAAAACCCTAATAAGATGTACATCAATAATCGATTTAAGAGTGTAAGAATGTAAAAACTGAAAAATACAATAAAGATATGACTTTCTTGAAAAGAACGGGAATAATAAAATTTTAAAAAAAAAAAGAAAAAGAAAAAAGAAAAGCAGATAGTTATGAATCTTACCAACCCCAGAAGGACCAATCAGGAAAAGGGATGTCAAAGTGAGCCTTAGTGGTACAGTACCGGAACAGTGGCAATGGCATCGACCCATGTTCAGTCCGGTTAATACTGGGCTTGTCCATACAATCAAACATTATATCAACATCAGGTACCATCCCAGGGTACCTTCTAAGAAGCTGCAACAAACCCCAGATCGTAAACATGGCTCGGCTCTGCACACACGCATAGTACAAATCAACAAACAGTCTCCCCCCAACTATCACAACCCGGAACGCAGCGAATTCCCGGGCTTCCCTCAAGTGGCTCTTCGAGATTCCGGTACGGGACCAAGGTTCGAGATCCCGACGGATCCACTTAAAGAATTCGGGGCATTTCTGACTCGCCGCGTCGGCGGAGGCGGAACGACGCCGTTCTGTGGCGTAACTTTTGGTGGTGTAGCCGCTACAAGCGAGGTAAGAGCAATGAAGGATCTTGTAGACACGCGCCTGCCGAGTCTCCTCGGAGAAGGTTTTTGGCGGGAAAAGGTGCCATGGCGTGGGCTGTAGATTGTGGCCGACGACGGTCTTCGTCTGGGTGGCGAAGTCGTCAACCTGTTCGACAAAATGCCCCAATGAATCAGAATCAGACAAGAAGCCAAATTATCTATATGCATAAAAGAGAGAGTGGGAGCGCGCGGACCTTGTGGAGGACGAGAACGGTGAGGGAGAGGAAGGCCAATGCGGCGACGCAGGGGAGAAGGTAAGAAGGGGAGCGGGGCATGTTTCGGGTTCCCAATCCCATAATTGTGAGTGGAGCTTGAGCTTGAGCTTGTTTTTGGGAGTGGCGATGATGGTGACGGTCCACCACGGCCATGGCTATGGGTTTTTGCCAATTCGCATTCCGAAATCTGGGTTTTGTATTCTAGGCAAGCACATGCGCATGCGTTGGACTTGGAGGATTCTAGTTCCAATAATCATGTAGTGCTGCACCTACGTGGAGGATTATCCTTGAATCGTACCAAACCAGCCACTGCGGTAGTGCCACTCTTCTTCCGGTAATGACGGGAGGACTCTTTTCATTTCTCCACCCCTTTTCCCAATATGATCTTTTCGTTTAAAGAAATATATATTTTTTTTTTTTGAAAAAAAAAAAAAGCAGACTTTGATGTAGTCTTTCTAAATATTTTCCGACAGACTAATCACAAATTACTTTTGCGGCATGTAAAATTACATTAACTTTTTGTAAGCTAAACACCCTTAAAATTTAAATTTTATAAAACTACTTAGATGCCCCTTAATTAGTCAAGCACTCGAACTCGAAACTAAAATTTTACTTTAGATTTTTCATTTAGCTATGATCTTTTTTTTTTTTTTTGTTAGAAAAATAATCAGTTTGTTTTTTTTTTTTCTTTTTTCGATTGGAACGGTAATCATTTGTTTATATCTTTTAACTTTTTATTTTCAAGCTACAGTGTCGTGTAATTAATATTTGGTACAGAGAATATTGACATAAACAAATAGTAACAAGTAATTGTCAAATTATTCTTATCTTGTGGGAAACATTATGATGTTGGCACCACTCTAATATAATTTGGGTCTCATACGTGAATTTTACAGTGGAATAGTGAATACCACACTTAGTGTGTGTTTGTAACATAAAATTCTAAATAATTATTACAAAAAACAATGCTGGAGGTGAATAAAAGTTGGGGAATCGGACTTTAAATCTTAGAACTAGAGGTTAGAATCGTTGGATTAAGCCTAAGACCACCCATATCTCTAATTTACATATAAGCCGCACATTGCTCAATGTTGTCCACAAAATTTCTAACTGCTCGAGAAGGATATCCAGTTCCAAACGTTTGGAGCTGATCAAATCGAGTAGATCCAGCCTCCTTGAAGAGGCGAGCTGCACTAGAACATCAGGAAGCAACTAGCGGTCGACTTATGAGCTGATTTTAACACCTATATCATCTGATTTTCGAAACTTCATAGATTTTGATATCTTCCTAATTTTATGCCATTTATGTAATTCAGATTTGAATATTTTGTTACCTTATTGTATCTCACCATCTATAAATAAAGAGAGGTAGGTAGGAAAAGGGATCGAGAATTTTTGTATTCATACTAAGAGAATAACATAGACTAGCTAACTGAGGCTAGCTCAATTGGTCCAAGGCTTTAGAGTTGTGTGTGTGTTTAGAAGATCAAAGATTCAAGTTTTGGTAGTGTATATGTGCTATTTTTCTCTAAATTTGTAGTAAGTGGTGGTCATTAATTAAGTCCTACTTTTTTTATTAAAAAAAAAAAGAGA
>JXTC01000147.1:590626-627747 GCA_002914845.1 Trema orientale
TTTTTTTTTTAATTAAGTTTTACTATAATAAGAGAAACTAGTTCATTAGCTTTATGTTTTTTATTTTATCTATAAGAAATTTATGAAAAAATTATTTTTTGAAAATAATTATTTAATATAATTTATTAAAAAATTACTTAATCATGTCAATTCGAGTCAATTTCGTGTCAAACAGATTCAACTAATCGTACAAATTTCGAGTCGTGTTATCGTCTTATACCTATATTGCCACCCCTACCTACAATGTATATCTCACTAGAATTTCTGTAAGAGGAATTCTCTTTATAGTGGAGACCGTCTTTTTTTTTTCATTTTTTTTTTTTTGTCGTAGGGGATAGGACTTGCCACTGTTTATGAATAAGGGAGGTTAGAGTTTCCTAATAAGGCAGATATTAAAAATCAATGTAATTATGCGCATCATAATAAATGGGTAATTATCCCAATAAAGACCTCCATTAATATTTAATATTCAAAAAATCCAAATACGATTCAGCCAGCGATATTCTGACTTTCCCCATTAATATATAACGCCATTTTATTATGCTGGAAATTTTAATAACGCCACTTGGGATATACTGTGCTAGGTTAAAAGGGCTTAGAACATAAACTCATGATCAAAACAAAACCTTCAAACTCTCGTGGCTAGCTTCCCTTAATTGCTTAGAATTATACTGTCATATGGTACGGTGCATACAGACAAGTCTACGGTACGGTGCATAAAATTTTATATTCCAAGTCGAATCAACTACTAGTATACAACCTATATAAAATTCTCTGTCATTCCCAAAACAAAAATGGGATAATTTATGGGGAGCCTCTGCAATTAATATCTAACGGGGACATCTCTCTGCCATATATAGCTTATTAAATATTAATTACTGGATGAAACCTTCACTTTCAATCGTAACCTTATCACTGAAATCAGTATTCATAATATAAATTATTGGCCTAATTTTGTTAAATAAAAAAGGCACGTGAATTTTGATTTTATTTTATATTTTATCAATTTCGGTACACGAACACTTGCACGCATGCAAGCATCTAATCTCATTCCTGCAATTGTAGACAAAAAATTCATCTTGAAAATTGTTTGATTCAAGCCTTGATAGTTGTAACAGTTAACTTTACTCTTAACTAGACTTCGTTGTCGTTAGTTAGAGTCCGCTGTGATTAGTTTTGTACAAATAATTAGTTTTGAAACTATGATCATTTTTCACAATTTCCTCTCAAAACTTTCTTTATCTAGCCTAAAGAAGAACACAATTGTGCAAATTTTATAATATCTTTGTGAGCATAAACTTTACAAATTCTAAAGCTATGTTTACTATTTGGAAAATTCTTCACATAATTAGTACAACTAGGAAAAAATGACTCAATTTTTTACTCATTGCCATTAATCTCTCTAAACTCTTTTCATTTACAATTCTTTTCACTACTGATTAGTAAACATGCGCCAAGAGAAGAAGTTGACATAAACCTTAACTTCGTATTGCACTCTACAAATATGTAGATACCAAATGCATCCACGCAGCTGGTGAAAAATGTCTTCAGTGGGTACCATTAGGCTTAAATCTACCGGTAAGACCAATATAATGGCTGACATATATATATATATATACACACACACACACACATACGAGTTCAAACTGAAAAAATCTTCCTCACTTTCTTTATCTTTCTACGGCATATGGGACAGGTACCAGCCTCTTCTGCAACCCTGCGCGCAGAGTGAATAGAATTCAAAATCCAACATCCAGTTAAGCACAATGATTCTCTGTTATCAGATGGAAACAATTTATGCTATTGAGAGTTAATGATTGTGCTTATCAAACAGTTCTATTCGAGGTACAACTCCTAGTCCGGTCACAGTATGGCGACATATGACTATTTGATTTAACAAAATGGCTCTATAGCGGTAAAAGCCATAGGCAGTAAACAAGAGGTAATACCTTGTTCCACAAGTAAAGCAGGCAGCACAATGTCCACAAGGAAGAAAGAAGCAATCTCTCGGTGAATCAAAGCAAATGACACAAATCCGCCGAGGGTTCTTAGTACTGTGGTTCTTTTCTCCTTCATTTGTAGCTGCATTGCCTTCCAAGGAACACTCCGCTAGTTGCGACTCCTCCGGATCCTCTTCCTCATGGGAAAGAGAATCATAAGATGAGCCCCAACTTGAAACGTCGTCGTCTTTGGGAAGGAGTAATGGAGCTCTCTCCGGTTCTCCTCTGTGTACAACCCCATTTTGGAACTTGTTACAAAATCTGAAGGCCACTAAGATAATCACGGTCATCAAACCTGTATGCAGAAATAGAGGCAATTTCAAAGCAGAGTCATTATATCTTCTCTTTTACTATTTCGTTTAAAAAAAATGATTGTTACTCGGTAAAAAAATGAACCTGCACTGATCAAATATAAGAGCCATCTTGGTCCGTAAGACAGTTTGACGTACCAGTCATCACCAGCTGGAGAATCCTGAAAGAACCAAAACATGTTCAAACTTGCATATTGAGAAAGGATTAATAGCCTATAATTAGTCTTGGCAAAGTAATGGAAACATATAACTGTCAAATGAGAACCTTATCTTACCTCGTTATGAGCTGGAGATGTCAAGACAGCTGTTTTTGCACCTAGAATAGAAAGCTTCAAGCTACATAGATGGTTACCAAGCAGGCACTTGAAGTGGGCGTTGGTTGTGTTGTAAAGAAGAGCTTTTATATTGAACTCTAGCTCTACCTGTATGATGCACCATTGAATGGAGATAAATCAATCAACTTATTGAAGGTATATGTGTATATATATCAGTGACTGTGTTAGAAAATAACATAAAAATATACTATAGTTAGGGAAGTGCTTGGAGATCAGAGCTTTTCCAAAATTAATTTCCTACATTGCCATGAAATTTTCTTTTAAGAGTCCATGTAGCAGAAACTCGAATGATATTCTTTTGTCGGTGTCTCAAAAGAGAGGCAAAACGAGTTAAGGAGAGCGTAATTTTTGGTCACAGGGGACATCATTTCAACCAAAGCAACCAGCAAACAGCTATTAGCTGTTTTTACTACATTATGTTTCAAGCAAATTAAGACAATCTTGTACTATATATTTCAAGAAGGAAGAACTAAAGAACACTTCCTTCAGAAATAAATGAAAGAACCATATTTCTAGTTGTGGAGCTAAAAAAGATTAGAAAACTGCTTCTGTAAAAATACTAAAACACTTTAGCAGTTACCTCCACCTCCTCAGAGTTCAAGTTCCCCACTGCAATAAAATAACTAGAAGACTCCGGAATTTCATGTTGGATCTTCCCACTTCCTGTGGAGTTTAACAGGTTCAGAATGGCCTAATCAGTGCCAAAGGGGAAGTATGAACTTTCAGTCCTGAGTTTTACCATGTATTACATTCCATGACAGTGTTGTAATATTAGGATAAGATGGATCCTCTATCCACTCAACCAGGCTTTCTTTACCTGCAAAAATACATGAAACATGCTATAACTTTAAGGCTTAATTTCCTTCAAATGGCCGTCTTTAATCCCTAAGCTCGAGACAAAATCGGTCATTCAGAAACAGGAAATGAACACAATCTCACCGAGTTTGGCGATTATCGAAGTTGGAAATTACCTTTGGTTATTACAAGCAATAAAGGTGGCGAACTCGGAGATTTTATATCGAACAGAACATCTATTCTAGACCCTTTGTTCAAGAAGTATATCCACTCCTGTAACAGGCAATGCAATTCAATTTCACATTACTGAACTTACATTCTCATGACTCAGAAAATACAAAAGGAAACTTGAGAAAGACGATGCTGCATAAAAAAACTAACGAGAAGAAAAAAAGGCCAAAATTTTCATACAAGTGTAGAAAATCTATCTTGCCTTATGAAAATTGAGTGGTACAAATGTATTATGTGTTTCAGTCCAAGTGAGTTCCACATCCAGCGGAGGAGGTTCATAAAAGCCATATAACACTGGCCCAGGTTTTGCCCCTTCTAGTCCCTCTACCTGTTTTTAGGCCAGAGTGAATAAAGAAGAGTAGCAATTGAACATGTATTTATGTATGTATGTATACATACGAAGAAAGAACAGAACAAATGAATGTGAATAAGACGAATACATAATAGTAAATCACCATAACGGATTGGACAAAGAAGGGGTTTGTTTGAATGAGGCGTGAGCAATTGGGGCCCAGTTGTAAATTGGAAGATCCATAGAAACCGAGAATCAGAGTTACACATCCTGCTAGCGAGGAGTTTATACAAATCACAAGCAATCCGAAAAAACCAAGTGAGAGTCTTATTTATTACTTCATGATCTGATGATCTAGTTTTGTTACCAAAAAAAGGGAAAATAATAAGCCAACTAACCAAAGAACCAGAAGGTGACAAGCACAAGAAGGCAGGACCAGACATCGTCCCGCATCTCCGACGCTGTTGTTTCGGATATCGATGTGTTCACACGATATGGTAAGACCGAACTCCGCCGCTGGTGACTAGTTTGCTGAGCCGGCTGAAGGTTTTGATTCTCGTTATTCTCCTCGTTCTCTTCTTCTTGGACCTGCGAAGAAGACGGTGCTGACGAGGGCAACGAGGACGAGCCATCAGCCATGAATGTGGCAGAGGAAGAAGCAGAAGAAGGGTGTGGCTCTTCCATGTCCACCCCGGGGAAAAACTGATGAAGCAGAGCTTATGTGAAAAATAGAGATTGAGGAGTGAAGAAGGGGTTGTACCAAAAGTGTAAAGAATAAAGAGGGTGTGGATGTGAATTGAACCAGCCATTGGAATTAGAAAGCAGTGCTTTTTGTGTTCCAACTCAAAAGGGAATGGTAGTTGGTACTTTGGTCAGTTGGTGCGAGGGTTAGATGGACATGGAGTGGCTTTAACTGCCGAGGTTTGGGTTGTTGTGGGTCCGCTGGCGGCCCATGACTTGGGCTTACTGTGTCGCAAAGCCCAAATGTGGCCCGTTATTCATGTTTCTAACTCTCCCATCCATTGTCCACATGTCATGTACCTATTGGCTAGATACACGAAGTGAGTACTTTTATGCGTGTATATAATATATATAGTCTCCACTCTCCAATGTCCAATGCATTGCTTACTACTACGACTACTAGTAATAGCTTGTCAAGCTGCGATTCAGAAAGTGTGAGACTTTGCCCAAGGAGAAGAGAGAGATGGCTAAGACGGCGTCGTTTCTTCTGTGTACTCTGGTTCTCTTCGGAGCCTTCGCTATCATCCAGGTAATTATGCAGTTAAGCTAGATTTACCCATTTTCTGATCTCGTCACCTCCATGTTTTTTTAGGGTTTTATTTATTTATTTATTAGTTTCAGTTTTCATTTATACATTAATTTATGGTGAGCCTTGATCCATGAAACTGGCTATTGATGAAAAAGGGGTCTTGTTTCAGGCAAAGAAATCTAAGGAGGATCTGAAAGAAGTGACCCACAAAGTGTTCTTCGACGTGGAAATTGATGGAAAGCCAGCTGGTAATCCAATGCACCTCAGAGAATTTTATTTTATTTTATTTTATTTTTTTGGGACCAGAAATTAGTGTTGATTTATGCATTAAATCAGATTTCTTTGATGTTGATTATCTTCTAATTGTTGTGATTTCAGGTCGTGTTGTAATTGGTCTCTTTGGAAAGACGGTTCCTAAGACCGCAGGTATGATCGATTAACTGGACATATATCCTAATAAATGGTGTTGTATATGTATATCTATATACTTCTTGTTGTTTCTTTGACAGATTATTGAGTTCCCTATTTTTATTCTTGCAGAAAATTTCCGAGCTTTGTGCACAGGTAACAGATGTTGTGCCTTCATTTCTTTAAAAAATGCTTTTGTTTTGGAATTTGGAGTTAGTCATTAGGGGTAGAGTGCTAAATATTTATGAATTATCTGTGCTTATCAGGAAAATGTTTAATGGTGGAAGAAATGGTGTAATTTCTAGAAATATAAACACACATTGAGGATTGAATAATGCTAGGTGTCCCAAAATTTGTACCAAATTTTTTAATACCAAACATGTAGCATATAAATTGGCATCATTCAATTGGTAAATATGATTAATTTATTTATGATAATATTTAATACACTAATTGAATAATAACAACTCATATGACATATGTGTTGGTATTAAAAATTTGGTAACAATCTTGGTACACCTATTATCATCCTTGAGGATTTGCTGCTAGTAGACTGATCTAAGGGCATGTTTACTAATCCGTAATGGAGAGGAAAGGGAATGAGGAAAAGGAAAGGCTTTCACTTTCATATTTTAAATAGTAATTAGTTACACATAAAAGGAAATTCTAGCCTTACTCACTCATTATTTCTTATTCGACCTCGTTCCCTATCCACTCATTCCCCTTACGGCAAAGATTTTATGATTGCGAAGAAATTTTCAAAGTAAAAGTTATTTTCACTTGTAGCTTTTTCTTATACCTTTGTTTTGCTAATCATCCAGGGGAGAAAGGCGTTGGCAAGAGTGGTAAACCTCTCCATTACAAAGGTAGCACATTTCACAGGATTATTCCAAGCTTCATGATCCAGGGAGGTGATTTCACACTTGGTGATGGACGAGGTGGAGAATCGATTTATGGAGAGAAGTTCAGTGATGAGAATTTCAAGCTGAAGCACACTGGCCCAGGTAAGGACCGATGCCTGGCCATCATCATGGCCTACTTCGACGCGCTATTTCTTGTTTGTTTTCTTTGATCATTGGGATTATTCGTGCTAGCATAATTCAAGAGTTCAAAAGCTACAATATGGTATGATTGAATGTTTGTCTTCCTTCTTGTGTGCAGGGCTTTTGTCAATGGCAAATGCTGGTCCAGACACCAACGGTTCACAATTCTTCATTACCACTGTGACGACTAGCTGGTAATTAGATATACATTCAAGCATTTAAGCAAAAAGAAACAATATTTTGAAAACGTTGTGTCCTTATTATAATTGATATTTCTGTACATACCATAATGCAATAGCTATAATTATGACTTTTCACCTAAAATCGCTTTGTTTTTACAAGGCGAGCAGTAAAATCCTGAAAATTTCCTTCTAGAGCCTTAGACTCTCCGATTGACCATTCAATCTGTACAGGTTGGATGGCAGACATGTTGTGTTTGGAAAGGTGCTCTCTGGTATGGACGTGATTTACAAGATTGAAGCTGAAGGAAGGCAGAGTGGCACACCCAAGAGCAAAGTTGTGATCGCAGACAGTGGCGAACTTCCTCTCTAAATGCTATCTTTTATCTCTATACAAGAATATTCCGTGTTTTACCATTACTAGACTGGTTTAGATGTTTTATGTTAGACTGGTTTAGATGTTTTATGTTACAACTTACATGCTTGTTGACGAGGGTTTGCAAGTTAAAGGTTTAATTAGATTTTTCTTATTCGACTTTCATCGGCTAAAACACAGTAATAAGATGCTATACTGATAGGTGCATTCAGGAGTACCAACTTATTTTTTCGTTGATTTTCTGGATAATTTGAAACCGTTAAGATATTCATGTTATCCGTTAGTATCCACGAGGATGCTTAATTGATTATTTTACGCAGATTCAAAAAAGATATTGGGATATTACAGTAGGCCACTAGTACATTAATTGGTATTGAAGTGTCACTTCTTGCTTTTGCGTAGAAGATGTGATTTTCCAATGCGAGTCGATCTGGTTGGAAATTAGAATCCTATATAAAAACAATCATTACAATACAGCGTGTAAAAGCACCAGGAATATCCGGATTAGCCACTGAACAACATGATTTGTCCTGCTATTTCGAGGTTGAGACTCACCCCGTCAAGTAAGAAAGACGGTAGTGAACGAAAACCATGAGCAAGATTCTTCGCACGCAGAACGTGACTACTTGTAGTCGTGGAATATATAGCGACTGTATCCTGTTCTGATTTCCATGCATAAGCTGTTGATAGACATATTTATAGGCAATAATAATTAGAAGTTGTGGAAAATCGCAATTGTATTTCTGTTATAATTTCCATGCATAAACTGTTCTGTTGATGGACAATATTTATAGGCAATAATAATAAAAGTCGGAAGCGAAATGGCTAATTTGTTAGCCAAGCTCACAGGAATATTACCACAAAAAAGAAACAAGACGAACAATTCTGCCTGTTTCGTGCATTCTTATTTGATGTTTGATACTTCAACTAAAAGCAATTTCCAGGCAGAAAAATAGAACCATAAACACCTCAACTCAATGTTGTTCACCGTCTGGGAAAGCTGCAAGTTGTTCAAAGCCAGTTCCACCGTCTGTTGCAGCTTTGCTACTGATTAGGGAAAACCAAATTAAAACTGTCAAATGAAAGAATGCTATCTACATGCAAGCAACCTGGGCTAGAAGAAACCGGGGAAACTGGATCTTGCAGGTTTTAACTGCAAGAGAAATTAAGCAAATGATGAACACTGACCAACTTCCAGCTGCTAAAATGATACTATGTTCGACTATTCTAAGAGAATTGCCATTGCTTAACATGAAAATAAAATTGCACGGAGAAATTCGTTTCTTTCATGTCTCTTCCATTGCAATATGAATTCTACTCTTACAATCCAGAAAACAACTTACATAAATAATTGTTCATGTTGGGGCCATGGCATGTCTCCACAGAAGAGATACTAGAGAAGTTCTAATGCAATTAGTGACATTATAAGGCAATGTACCTGTAAGGGTCAACGGCAAGACACTGCATTCTTCACTGAACTTTACAGGGTTAACTACCTGCTGTGATAAATGCATAACATGCTCCTGTCAAATCCTACACACATGAAGGTGAAAGCACGTACTCAAATGCCTATTGCTCCTAAACTCCTACAAGATTTATAATTTCAACAGAAAGTGGACTATGGTCTCTTCACCACAGTTGACAATTGCTAGTTCTCTTTTAGATTATGTATATCTTGCTCAAGCTCAACCATCAAGAGAAAGATGAAGCATCTAGTTTCATACAAACATAATTGTATCTAAAACAAAACAAAAGTAGCTTTAACCTATATTCCTACTTTCAGATTTTCATCTCTTAAAAGAATATTCAAGAATCTCTTCTTCTGATGTTGACATCGTTGAAATTGGGTGGGAAATACAAAACGAAATGAGAAACTAGGAGCTTATAACTGTTTAAGACCAATAAAAGCTTAGAGACCATACTCCTAGGAAAGCAAACCAGATCCCAAAAAGTTTGCCATAGTTCGTAACTTTCATGGGGAAGCTAGGGGCCCTGAAGATGCCAGCTAGATTAAGAAAATGGAAACAAGGAACTATTGAAGAACAGAGCAAGCCAAATGTCACATCAAATTTCAGTTCCTTATTGTCCTCCTCTTCCTAAATATTTTCACCGACTTCGGATTTTCCATTTTCTATGAACGAACTTGAAACAAATACAAGGAGATACCAGTCCTTGGTGAATGAATTCCAATGCTGCAAATTGATTAGTTCTCGAAACATGTCAAATACCTGAATAATGTCTTGCCCGACTCATTCACTTTAGGATTTAAACTAAATAAAGAACGACAACATACGTAGCAATGCTGTGTGTGTATTGGCCATGGCTTAAATCCCAGTTATCTTCACACTTAACCAACCGGTAATCTATCATCTTACATATACACATATATGATTTAAAGAGAGATAATCAAAGAAAGACAAAGGTAAATTAAAAAAACAGGACATAAGTACCTACCTCATCACGTCCGCGGGGCGGGTAATAACGAAGATAAGCAATTCCCACAGTGTCTTCATCCTTTCAGCACAGAGAAAAACATAGCAGACACCAAATTAAGCAGAGGTCTTTTGTTCTCTCACCCTCACAAGTCCCACACCAACATGACCAACATGACTACCTTATGAAAAGGACCTCAAACGCTAAAAAGAGAGAGACTGACAACTTCCCAAACAGCCTAAAAGAGGCTCACTCGCACCGTCAACATAACCAAACGCCTAGGCCAAATCAAGACCCGACTGGCCGAGGCCCGACCTTATTCAATTGACTCTAAACTAAGCATCAGTACACAAATAACACGCAATCGCAGATTAAAAGAAAGGCTAATAAGGTGAATCGAAATTACTGAGATTCATCGCCCTCGATACCGGTCCCGATTCGCTTTCAATTCTCGTCCTTGTGCTTGTGCTCGTCTTCTTCTTCTTCTTCTTCCCCATTCTCGGCGGCGGTATCCAGCTCGCGACGCTGGTGAACAATGGCGGAGAAATTGACGGATAAATCGGAGTAAATGGAGATTACCTTAGAGATGTTGCCGTTGATTTGGCGGATGAGGGAGACGTTCTCGGCCAGATTGTCGGGGACCTTGGACCGGTGGTTGTCGTTCACCTGCTGGATCAACGCGCGGTTCTGATCCAGTACGGACTGAGCCTGTTTAAACCCTCTGCTAAGCGTATCCCATGCCTCATCGTCGCATTCTTCTTCTTCTTCTTCTTCGGCTTCTCCGTTAAGGCGGCGCTTGCTCTTCTTGTTCTTGTTGTTGTTGTTGTTCTTGCTGGCTTTAATGGCGTCGTCCATGGTCGACTCCTCCACGGAACGCCCCGATTCAACCCAGCTCATTTATAGATACACATACACATATATGTGTATAGGTGTTTGCAGGGCTAGGTGCCTTCTCGCTAGGAGTGGCAATTTAGGTCACGACACGATAACACGACTCGAAAACGACACGAAGTTAGCGGGTTTGGGTTTATCTTAAACAGGTACAGGTCAAAACAGGTTAAACTCGATTAAATACGATTAAATAATAGGTCATTAGTAGGTTAACCTGTTAAACCCGAAATTGACCCGTTTAACACGATTAAATCTTTTGAGACATTGTATTATCTTGTGTGTACCAAGACTTAAAACTTCCCTTTTATGTTTTATGTACTAAAACTTGGAAGTTTTATTTTGGTTTTAAACTTTGGATTGTGTGTTATATTTATTTGATTATGGTCGCTTGGTTATATTGGAAATATAAAATAAGTTAATAGATTATATCAAGTTATATTGAAAATATGAAATAGGTTAACATGTTAAAATTAATAAGTTAATACGTTATGTCAAGTTGAACCAAATACAACATATTTAACATTAACATGTTAAATTGAGTTCAATTAACGGGTTAACAGTATACAGGTTAGCAGATCGTGTTACGTTGGATACGATCTGAATACGACCTATTTAAATAACGTGTTAAATGTGTCGCTCACAGGTTAACCTGTTTATTTAGCGTGTCGGGTGTGGGTTTATAAATCATGACACGAATAATAAACGTGTCGGGTTTGGGTTTGGTAATTGCTCATTATATATATGCCTCGACACGACACGAATATGACACGACAACACGAATTGCCACCCCTACTTCTCGCTCTGCTTGTCTTTTTTTTTTTTTTTTTTTAATTTTGAGTTTGGAAGAATAAAAAATCAAATTTCTTTGGGTTTTATAGTTTTGGGATATTGATTAACCGACTTCAGGTGGCGGTTATTATGTTTATCGTTTGGTGTCTGTGATGAAAGTGAAATGACTGTCGAATCAGAATGTTCGGCCAAGTTGTGTGAGAATGGTGATTGGAGGAAATGTCTGTGAGCCATCAGCTGGGACGGACAGCTTAAATTATGTTTGAATTATATGCCACACTGCCAATAATGCCATTGGATATCAAATATTATTGAATAATAAACATCTTCGAGAGCAAAAAAAATAAATAAATAAATAAAATATTTTATAGAAATATCTCCCACCAACCTCGTAGTGGAAAAAGGAATGCCCTGGACGTGTTCGTGTACGCGCTTACGGCGCAAGTGGAAGATACTTCTTACTATATAACTGATATAGCTCTCCAGGACCGACAATTTGTATCATTTCGTGTCAACTTATTTAATATCGTTCAGATTTCATGTTACCTGCGGGTTATATGTTTAATGAAAACGTTACTTAGACTGACGTGTCGCAATACTTCTAAGCATTATAATTATTTATTTACTCGATTTTTTCACTCCAGTTTACTTTATTAAGGTAAAGTAGCTCATTAGTTTACTTTACTGTTTTTCATTTAAATTACAAGAAATTTGTTAAAAAATATTTTCTATAGAGTTACTACTTAATATTTTATAATATATTTTGATAAAAAAGTTGATTAATCATGTTAATTCGAGTCAATTTCGTATTAAGTGTGTCAACTAAACGTACGAGTTTCGAGTCATGTTGGTAGGTCGTGTTTAAATTGCTAACCCTATCTCCAATCCTTGCAAGATGCAATAACCTCACACACTCCCCATTATTTCTGCCCCCATTTATCTTAAAATCTGATATCCATTCAAAAGTTTCTACGGATCATGATAATTGCGACTACTGATGTGAGTTATCATATCATCACTAACAACATAGATCCAATACCTGGTTCATCCAAAACATGAAGTAAAATGTTTAACTGATCATCACATTAAAATTCCAAGTTAGAAATTAGGGTTAATCCCAAAAATAACCTCTATTATGATTAAATACCGCAAAAAAAACCCTCTTTTTTTAGAAAACCCAAAAATATCTCATCTATTTTTAAAAATAAAAAAAAATATTACCATTTATACTTTTTGTTCAAACCTCTAATGTAAAATATCTAAATTACCCTTATATTGTCTTAAAAACTTGTTCTCAAATACTTTTATTATTTTCTAATTATTTTTATTTTAAAGAAAACAAAAAAATTACGATTTTTTCATACTGTAAAAAAATGTTTTTTTTTTCTTTAAGAAACATTGTTAAAATTTTTTTTTAATAATGTTCTTTTTCTTTTTTAAAGAGAGTTTAGATTTTAATATCTCAAAAGATATTACGGTCATTTAGAAAACATTGGTCAAAAATTTGAACAAAGAAGTACAGAGGGTATACTTTTTTTCCTTCTTTGAAAAACAGAGGGGACACTTTTGGGTTTTTAGAGAACATAGGGTCTTTTGTGATATTTAGCTATAATAGAATGGATGACTTTGGGATTGTCTCCTAGAAATTAACATAAACAGAAGATAAGACATAATCAATAATGAAATGAAATGTATCTTGACTACAGATTCTCAAAAAATTGAGTGTAGAACAGTTCATTGGTAGATTTGTATTGCATGAACTTTCCAAATAAATTAGTAAATTTATCAACAATGCCTAAATCAATCAGACTTAATTCATTTTTTTTAACTTTACTCTAATTTCTTATATTTCGATTTTTTTCCAGTTTATTTTAATTCAGCTTTTATGTTTACAGTTGGTTAGATTATTTGGTTCACATTGGAGGATACCTCAATCTATATTTGGTAGGAAGGGAAAGGTTTGAGGGAGAAGTAAAGAGAAACTAGGTTGTTTGGTAGGAGGGAAAATAGAATGGAAGAAAAAAAGAAAAAAGAAGGAAAAAAATTTAAAAATGGTGGGGCACACACAAATATTTTTTTCTCAAAAATAGAGAGAAAATGGGAAGAAAAACTTATTTACTAACGTGTGAAATTGAATTTACTAAAATAACTTTGTACACTAATTTTAAAATTTAATAAGAGGGGAAAATAATCATTTTAAAACAAAGTAGTTTTCTTTCTCTTAAATACCAAACAACTATAGAAGAAAAAATATTTTTTTTCCTATCCTATATATTTTATATCCATCCTAATTTGTGCTTTCCTCCTACTTTCCTTCCTCTCTACCAAACATATAAGAGTGTAAGAGACTAAAGACTAGAGTTTTGTTTAGAGCTTTAGGACATGTTTGGTACATTGTATAAGGACTCTATATTGTATTAATAAAACATAATATTATGTTTGGTTATGTTTTTGTATTGTATTATTTAATACAACATCAAAATTTAATACAATACGGAGAGTATTATCTAATACAGAATAAAAAGTCTGTATTACACTGTATTACATAATTTTAATTTTAACGTATTGTCCACTTTTCTTACTTTTTTTGTTCTTAATTTCTCTCTCATCACTTGTTCTCTCACATCACTTTATCCCTTTCAAAAGTGATATTTTTCTAAATAAAATTTTAAAAGTGGTATTTTTCGAAATTTATATCTAAAAAATGGTTTTTTCGTAAATAAATTTTTAAAAAGTGGTAATTTTACAAGTAGTATTTTCCTAAATTTTTTTAAAATAGTATTTTTCTAATTAAATTTTTAAGAATAGTATTTTTCAAAATTAACTGTTTAATACAACGTCTTAATATAAATGCAAAACCAAACATTAATAGAACAATTCCATACAATACAACCCAATACAATACGACACACCAAACATGACCTTAATTAACCATATTTTTTTAATCTTTTTAGTTGCCGGTTCAGATTTTCTCGATCATTTTTTCAATTACAATCAAGCCAACCAGACTTTGTTTTTCCTAGTTATAGTTTCAGTTTTTTCTGTTCATGATTAGTCAAGTTGCTCGATTTTCTATGTTCTTCTCCTTTTTTTTTTTTTTTCCCACACCCTTGATGCAAAACGTTGTAACTAGGAATATCAAAAGTACAGAGGACTAGGAAGACGCCAAAGATTAGCATCTTCGTTATCCTCCAATGCAAGGGGAAAATGTAAATCCCAGAGAAAATCCAGGGGAAATAACCCTTAACCGAGTCAATAGAACATTGTATGGACCACAGAGGATTAGGTGGACTTCTTCCCACGAAAACAATCGAAACACTAGCAATGAACACATGCACATTCCCAAGTAAATACGTATCCATTACAAAAGAAAGGGGCAGCCATTCGTGAAACTTTTAACTGTCCCTTAATTGGTACAGAAAACAACAGAGATCAGATACCGGCCAAATCTTGTTACATAGCTAATAGCATTTTCCACCAAAAATTGAATCCAGCAAAGGAGACAAAATGCTGTCCAAATAAAGTTGAGAGAATGAATAGTACCTCTTTTGCCAATTAAATAGTCGGTTTTATAGCACGATTCACATCGTTGTCAGTACAATGTCATAATTAAGTAACTATTGGTATATGCTCGATATGTCAAAGCAGCCTACCCATCAGCTAGTTTTGGATTACGGTTGACCAAGTACAACAGCTTGCACTGGAACAAGCTTTCATTTACAGACATCCGAGATCTGGCCTAGAGCACTACAATTACACTAGGATACGCTACATAACAACTCTGTTAAAATAATTTTAACAACAAACACAGACGACTGGACAATTATACAACACTTTCAGTGCAATTTTTTTGCTCGCTATCAAGTTCCCCAAACTCAACAATGAATAGATGAGCAACCATATTAGAGAACGGTTACTCTGTCTCACTCTCTGAATCCAGGAAGCTAAACTCCTTCTGTCCACCTAGCTTGATAAGCACAGTTCCCCTGTTCTCTTCGCTCCATCCGACACCCTCCTTTTCCAGAAGTTTGATGACCTGCATGGAGGGAAAAGGCAAGATTATTTGATCCCTTTGCTGATGGAGTTAGGTTAGAGCTAACATGGGGTGGTTACAGATGTATGGTTCAGTCATCTCTAAAGGTTAAGTACTTTGTTGGTATTGTTGATACTAGACCAGCTTTCAGCCTTCATATTCAATATTCTTAGAAAACAAAAAATAAAAAGGGGAGACGACAAAAAGAAAAAGAAACTATTTTCCTTCACAGATATTAAGCTAAAATGAAGATTGTAAAGAAAGCTTCTCGTTCATCCAGAACCGTACAACTCTGTTTTATATACATGTGCTGATAAATAGGACAGCTAAGCAACAACAAATCCAGAACTTACTAAGCTAACTAATTAATTAACTAACTAACGAATATTTACAAATCTAATACTCTCCCTCAAGATGGACTGTAAATGTTATGAACACCCATCTTGGATAACAGTGGAAATAAAAGTGAAGGAAGAGCTTTAGTAAAAATGTCAGCGAGCTGGTGGTGAGAACGAATAGGAAGGAGCTTAATAAATCCTTGACTGACTTTATCACAAAAAAAATTGCAATCAAGCTCGATATGTTTAGTCCATTCATTAAAAGTCGGATTGTTGGCAATATAAATGGCAGCCTGATTGTCACGGAAGAGAAGAGCAGGGCCTAAAGATGAAATCTGGAAATCACAAAGAAGATTCTAAAGCCAAACAATCTCGCTAGTGGTGGCAGCCAAGGCACGATACTCTGCCTCAGCAGAGGAACGAGAAACAATGGATTGTTTCTTGGCCTTCCGAGAAACCAAGGAATCACCAAGAAAAATACAGAAACCAGTAACAGATTTCCGAGTATCAACACATGAGCCCCAGTCAGCATCGGAGAATGCTTTGAGCTGAAGAGATGAGGCGGCAGAGAAAAGCAACCCCTGACCAGGACAATGCTTAAGATAACGAAGAAGATGATGAGCAGCTTTGAGGTGGGACAGACGAGGATGAGCTAAGAACTGGCTAAGTTTATGAACAACAAAAGTTACGTTAGAACGAGAAAGAGTCAAGTACAAGAGACGACCAATAAGACGTCGATATAGAGAAGCATCAGGAAGTAAATCACCTTCAAAAGCACTAAGTTTAAGCTTAGGATCCATGGGAATTGTAACGGGCTGAAAAGCAAGATAACCAGTATCTTCAAGCAATTGGAACGTATAACGATGTTGAGAAAGGAAAATACCATTATCAGAGGAAGCGATTTCAAGGCACCGAAAATAGTTCAACTTACCTAAATCCTTAAGCTTGAACTGACTATGAAGAAAGGCCCTTAAAGAGTTGATAACCTGAGAATTAGGACCAGTGATAACAACATCATCAATATAGATAAGAAAAGCAACAAAAGAGGAGCCTAACCCTTTAGTGAAGAGAGAATAATCAGATTTGGATTGAATAAACCCAAAAGAGATGAGAGCACGAGAAAACTTGGAGTTCCATTGCCGAGAAGCATGTTTAAGTCCATAAATAGACTTATGAAGATGACAAACTAAAGGGGCACTAATGGAAGAAAACTCCCCATGTCGAGCAGAACCAAGAGGAATATCCATATACACTTCCTCAAACAAATCGCCATTCAAGAAAACATTATTGACATCTAGCTTAATAAGATGCCAACGTTGATTAGCAGCTAAAGCCAAAAGAACCTTGACAGTAACCAAACCTTCTTGTTGAGTGTGCCCTTTAGCTACTAGACGAGCCTTGTGTCGATCAACAGACCCATCTGCCCGATATTTAATCTTATAAATCTACTTACAACCAATGGAATGTTTGCTGTTGGGTAAAGGAACAATGGACCAAGTGTGATTAGCAACCATAGCATCCAATTCTGCTTGCATAGCCTCTCTCCGATGAGGAAATTGGACTGCGTAATGATAAAACTGAGGCTCAAATTGAGTAGATACATTAAGGACCAAAGTTTGAAAAGATGGAGGGAGAGAATCATCCAACAAGCAACGAGTTAAAGGATACATAGTAGAACAGGCAGGCAAAGAAGAGTGATGGAGAAGATTACAGTAATAGTCTCGAAGATACGAAAGAGGGTGACTGACCCTGGAGGACCCACGAAGAGAGGAAGCTAGACAGGTTGTAACATCAGAATAAGAAGAAGTAGCAGTAACATCAATTGGAGACTCACAACGAGTGACTGGAGGAGCAACACAGGGAGAAACATCAGGACTAGAAATGGGTAAAACAAGATCCAAAAATGGATCAACCAGGTTGTCTTGAGAAGTCACATGGGTAAAACAAGATCCAGAAATGGATCAACCAGGTTGTCTTGAGAAGTCACAGTATGAAGAGGAAAACAATCCTCATGAAAGACCACATCCCTGGAAACAAAAACCTATTTGGTTTGAATGTCATAAAGTTTATAGCCCTTCATACCAGGTGGATAACCAAGGAAAACACATTCTTGCACGAGACTGAAACTTTGTATGATGAGAGGGAAGAGTAGAGGCAAAAACTAAGCAACCAAACACTCGAAAAAAATAAGTCACAGGACAACCATATAACAGTTCATAAGGTGTTCTGTTACGAAGCAATGGAGAAGGTGTCCTATTAATGAGAAAAGTAGCCGTAAGCACACACTCAGACCAGAACTTCAACAAGACAATGAAAATAAAGAGCACGTGCTACATTGAGTAAGTGCTGATGTTTTTTTTCTACAACAGAATTTTGTTCCGGTCTATCCACACATGAAAATTGATGAACACCCTTATCATTAAAGAAATCAGTGAAAAGCAATTCTCATGCATTATCAGACCGAAAAACTTTGACTTTGGCATGAAACTGAGTATCAATCATATTGAAGAACTTGGGAATAACAGTAACTACATCAGATTTATGTTGACCCAGAAAAATCCAAGTAAAACGACTGTAGTCATCGACAAAAGTAAGAAAATACCCATGGCCCGAACATGAAGTAACATGATATGGTCCCCAAATATCACAATGGATCAAATCAAACGGAGTAGAGGCCATGTTATTTCGAGAATCAAAAGATATCTGCGTTGTTTAGCCAAGGGACAAATGTAACAAGGACCATCCCTTCGAGCTTTAGGTACATCATACTGCAACTTATCTCTCAAGGTATCCAAGCACTTAAAAGATAGATGACCAAGCCTATTATGCTAAACGGTAGCTGAAACTTTATTAATACGAGGTGATTGTGAAATTGTACAGACAATCTCCTTGGAAGTAATACAAGCTGCATCAAGAACATATAATCCATCCAACTTGTCACCCTTGCCAACCGTGGTCTTGCTGCACAGATTCTGAACGGTGAAAGAGTCAGGAAGAAAACTAACAATGAGCAGTGAGTCCCTGGTGAGAGCACCAACAAAGAGGAGGTCAAATTGAAACTCAGGAACATATACAACATCTTTAAGTACCAAAGCAAGACCGAGTCCAATATCACCACACAAACCCACATGAATACGAGTATGATTGGGCAAAGTGACAGTGGAATTTGATATAGGCTTTAAAGAGACAAATACATTAGCATTGGAGCAAATATGTCGAGTAGCTCCGAAATCAACTATCCAAAAACAGGTGGAGAGAAAAGCATCACTTAGTGAAACTGAAAAACATGTACCTGTGGTGTATGAAGTGATGGGTGCTTCATCACTTGTTTAAACTGAAGCAGCAAGGTGAGAAGACAACATATTCATCAGTTGTTGATATTGATTAGTATCCAAGTTCTGCAAGAAGCTTTCAACAACAGGTTTATCAGTTAGAGCAGCAGAGTTAGTGCCACATTGAGTAGAAACCTGATTTTTGACACTTGCAACATTTTGTTGAGAAGAAAAATTATCCCTCTACAGTGGCTAATAACCAGGAGAATATCCAGATATAACACCTGTCAATAGCATGTCCATGGGATTATGCAAAAAGGTCTTTCCTTCTTTTGCCCCCAGTTAGGAGATGAACTCTTGGGAACATTAGCCTTGGCAGCAAAGGCCATAGTATTTGCTGAATCAGAAGTAGCAATCCCAACTTTCCGCTAATGTTCATCTCGGGAAATTAAGGCGAACACTTTGTTTATGGGAGGCATAGGGTCCAAAGCCAAGACTTGACCTCGGATGTGAGCAAAAGAATCATGTAGTCCCATAAGAAATGACATGATGTATTCCATCTGATAATAGTCATTTAAGGCCTTAACACCACCACATGTACACGTTCCACAGTTACATACTGGCTTATAGTTGTTCAATTTGTCCCATATAAGTTCAGTAAAATAGACACTGACTGATTGCTGTTATTGAGAAAGATTCATCAATTCACGGCGCAATAGGAAAATTCGAGCACCACTACTTTGTTGAAATCGTTCCTTCAAATCAAGCCAAATTTATCGAGCAAATTCAGCATATAAGATACTAGCAAAGATTTCTTTAGAAACCAGATTGTTCCCAACCCAGACAGGAAGAAGAAAAAGATCTATAGCTGAGGGTTTGGAAATTGAACCAGCAATGAACCCTAGTTTGTTTTTGACTAAGAGCAATTTGCATCGCACGGTTCCAGAAGGCATAGTTATCGCCGGTGAGAGGCTGTGAGACCAGAACCAAGCCAAGGCTATCAGAGTGATGCAAGAAGAAAGAACTCGAAGATTCGTCAATGGTAGACCGAACCACATTCTACAAAGAATCGACCAACACATTCGAATCTCTAGAAGCCATGAGCGAGGAACCACAAGAAATGGACGAATTCAACTGAGTAAAAGACAATCGCCGAATTGAGCTTCAACAATTGCTGAGTGAGAATTTCAGCAATGGCGATTCGAGAAGGATGAAGAAGCCGTGGGTATTTGCTCTGATACCATATTACGCTAAAATGAAGATTGTAAAGAAAGCTTCTCATTCATCCAGACCCGTACAACTCTGTTTTATATACACGCGCTAATAAATAGGACACCTAAGCAACAACTAATCCAGAACTAACTAAGCTAACTAATTAACTAACTAACTAATATTACAAATCTAATAACAGATAACTAGGAATATTGGAAAATTGAATCCAATAATTATCTTACCTATCTATATACGTCTCCAACTAGAATGCACATACATTATATGATCAATCAAATGGAGATCATTTATGAAGGACCTTCTCTCTTTGTTCAACTTTTCAAACAGCACATGGCATTTTTTCAACCCATTCAAGTTTACATTATCAAAGTTCGTACCTCATGTGTCATGACTGTTGAGTTGATTGATTTTTGTTTCTTGAATTTTTTAGTTATAAGAACTTGCTAAAAAAAATATTGCATGAGTTACTTGTTAGCACCAAGAAGCAAGAACTTGTATTAACTCCAAAAACTAAACCCCCATTGATGCACTCCATCAAAAACTGATCATTCACTGAACTCTATTTGTTAGTCATACGACAAAAATATTTGGAAAATGGATGGCCAAAACACATACTGATTGTTTTAGCTTCGACCTGCCCACACCATGTGTTCCACATCCTGTGATAACCCTGAGGATCTGAACCGCTGGATCATAGAAACAACAATATTGTAAGCAGGACAACACATATTGCAAAAAAGAGAAAAAAATAGTGAATTTTTTTCCGCCATAGCTGGCGACATACTAAAGGATATCAACTTAAAGGAAAGAAGAGGAGCAAGTGAACACCAGATAATAGGTTCAGCAGAATCTTACTTTGTACATACGAAACAAATAAGAGATGCATTTTCAAGACCCTCATCGCCTGTTTGACATGTTGGCCATGCAAATCGATAGTTATCACGTTTTGTATACTCTTGTTTCTGCAAAATCAGCAATTGCTTAGTTCATCTATGAGAAAGATGGAATTGAAAAAATAAATAAATAAACAAAAAAAGATGAGGAAGCTTTCCATTTTACTCTTTCAACAATGAACTGACCTAGCTTTAAATATATCCTTGCTGGCCCTTTCATCAGCCTCTTGTGCCAATTTAGTTTGTTCCTGCCCCTAGCCAAGTGGAAGATCAGGTATCAGGCTTGCTTAATTGTAGATGTCCCTATTATCCTATACACAATCACTATTATCCTATACACAATCACTCAATCAGACTGAATCTACAATATTCTTGCTCAATGTATAAACACCTGCTCAGAAAGGAATGCAGCATATTCCTTTGATCCCTTTGAGTATGCTGTTGCTGCCTGTAAAAGAAATGGATTAATGAGCTCAATTACCTTCCCTCAACCCCTCTTTTGTAAAATAAGCTCCTCTATTTTCTTATTTTTCTTTCTAAATTATAATTAAATTTTTGTTGCTGACATGGTGTGGAAACACCCAAAACAACCCAGTTGAGTTGACTCAACCAGACCCAGTTGAGCTCCGTTGGACTGGACTTAACGGAAATTTTCGCCAAATCGCGATTTCTAGGCCGGAGAATTGCGATTTTAGTCTTAAAGTCTTCATTTAGGTGCTTGATTTCGATTAAACCTCATAAATCTGAAAAAAAATTCAACTTCTAACAGCATTTTAACTAGCCCAAACATCAAATCTACATTTATTAAAAAACAATTGAGATGATTTTGAAGTTCGTAGAAGAATTGCATTCTTGGAAATGCAAAAGTTCGATTAAAAAGAAGGTTATCTAACAAATTACCAGTTTTAAAAGGTTATCGAACTAAAGAAAGTAAAAAACTCATTTAAAGCTACATAACTTAAAGACCAGCAAAAGAATGTGCTCGTCACTACATTGAAAGAAATTACTCATCAAACGAATAAAATTGCAAAAAAACCATCTTACTTTCTCATAGCAGGACCTCGCTGAATCCCATTGTTGATTTGCAGTTTTCCGAAATGCGTGATATTCATCTCCTTTAGCTACACGTGCAAGCAAAATCAATCATAAGAACTAAGAACATAACCAAGCATTAAGAGTGAAAAGTGGATGCAATTGAGAAGGAAATGTTCAAAATAACTAGAAAGCAAGTAGAAAAAGCTTTTCAAAAGGAAGACATCTAACCTCCCTAAAAATAAAACTTACGAGTTGACCACAAAGAAGAAGAAGAAGAAGAAGAAAAAAGAAAACAAAGAAAACAAAAAAAACAAAAAAAAAACAAAAAAACAAAAAGAAAACAACCAAAAAAAAAAAAAAAGCCTATAGAGATATATTCCCCAAGTCCTATCTTCCTGTGTTTTAAGCTCATAAGAAGACTTCATTAAATGTTCCATACAACTCTATCAGTTGCATGCCCAAATCTTTACCACAGGTAACTGCCATAGAAAAACTAATAGTAGCAAATACACAGCTGTTGCATAGGCCCAGATTGTGGATGGACATTGCAAATGTTTCTTTTCCCCGTCTCTTTTTCATTTCACAGGTCCAAAATCAGGGTAGAAAGTGTTGGTAGTAGCCCTCTGCTATCAATAATACCTGTACCCTTTTTCACTGGCTCAAGCGTATCACCAGTACTTGCAGCCAAAAGTCAATGACCCTAAAGAAGACAGCAGTTGATCACTAGTCTCCTGTACTAATCCCTATAGAATTCACCGCAATAGTGAAAAGAAATAGAAAAGTAAAAAAGAAAAGTTGCAGAATGTACATGTAGAAATTCAAGAATTCGGATAGCCAGCTTAAGAAATTCCAGCATTTTCATAAATTATGAAATACTAAATTAAAAAGTAAATTGTCAACTGCAACAGAAACAGAAAGTATAGTTTGTGTTATTCTAATTACAATAGAAGAGGGATCAAGAATAATGGTTAGAAAAACATTAAAAAATTAATGCTGAATACCATGAATATCCTGATGTGCTTCTGAATTGCCAGACAGACAAACATCAAATTGGGGTCCCAATAATTGTAATTTCTTTACAACATTCCTCCAATTCATGGTTCCTGGTTGATGGGTAGGACTCTTAGAGATATTAAACAAAGAATCCAACACCTTTTGAGAGGGATCTGATTCAGTACTCCTTGTGTTTGCAGGACAATGACCTTCAGAACTAGCAAGAACCTCCTTATAGTTCCTCCTAAAGTGAAGAAAACAAATAAGGTTGTTGGATATTGTTCTCAATTCCAAGGTCCACAGTCTGAGGAGACTAAGACTGAATATTAGAACTGTATTAAAGGAGATCAGAACTGATTTCTTATTTACTATTTTTTTTATAATATGCATTTCAATTTAAAAAGGAAAAAAAATGGATATTCTAGTAAATGAACTACATTTCCTATGTTTCATGATGTAGAGAAGCTTCTAATACCTATGATGCTAGGATCTGAAACACAAATCAAGTTGGGTAACACTGTAACATAAAAGGAGAAGAATACAGGCAACAAATATAGAAGTTACTACTTACCTGCAACCACAACTCACAGACCATATATTATCATGTAGTTCACATTCAGATGAATGAGAAGAGCAATCAGAGACCCTATCTGTCAGCTGTTACAAAATCCTCAAGATCACTAGAAGTTGAACGGAGTACATAAACAAGTGTTTTCAGAAAAGAAAAATACTTAAAAGGCAAAAATATTTAACACAAGATAATCTAGCCATATCGAGCAATATGTACAACAATAGCACCACTTAGTCCTCCACAAGCTCAGAGGCTAATTAATCTAGGGAGAGGACAAACTATAACCATGGAAGCAACAAATTCCACAACATGGTGATTCTCACCCGTAAATGTAGAAATTTTTCAGTGCATAATTGTTTATTAGAGAATAATTAAAAGAAAAACAAGAGGGAGTGACTAAAAGGGGGGTTACCAATTAATTCTGGCCAAAATCACGCAATGTAATAAGAAATGACATTACTTACAGTATCACAATGTTCAATAGGATATCTGGTATCATCTTTGTAGCTCAAAGTATAACTAGGATCATTCACAGACTGGTCAGAGGAAGATGATAAATCCAGCAATACATCCAAGGCCTGGCAAAGCATATAGACAATCAATTAGACAACAGCAGCGCAAAACTGTTATTTAGTATATTTGACTCTTCAAATGCAAAAGGTTAAGAAGAAGAAGCTTCAATGACAATGACATGATGCCATTTTCCCATTGAAAAGGATAAAGAGAATCAAACTCATAATCCAAGTACAGGTTGAACAAGAGTTGTCAATTATATGACTATTATATATTAAAGGCCACCGTCAACAGTGGATATTACTCAAGAATCAAGAGAAAAACACCATCACACGAAGTAAAAATTTGGAAAAACACAATTTTTGCAGCTCATAAATATTTTCCTTTTGGTGCTAATCTCAATGCACCAGCACCAACTAAACATGATTTGTTAGAAATATGCAGAGATGAATAATGCATCCAACGCCTTGCTGTACGAAAAAGAGAAAATCTTCTGCAAATTAACTGTCATGCCATACCCACAATTGAGCAATATCAACACTTCGAAACTTGAAACTTTAAGAAGACACAATCAAACAATACGAGAGTGATAAAGAGTAACAGGTAATTAGAAGAAACTAATTCTAAATTTTTTACATGAGAGAGAGAGAGAGAAAGAGAGAGAGAGGAAGAAGAAGAAGAAGCAATCAAACAATAAGAGAGTGATAAAGAGTAAGAGGTAATAACAAGAAACTAATTCTAAATTTTTGACATTAGAGAGAGACAGAGACAGAGAGAGGAGACGCTGAGGATAAACTGGAAAGAATTAATAAAAAAGTCTCAAACTCACAGTGTTCACAGTACCTTTTCAACATCATATCCACACTGACCTGTAAAAAAAATAATAATAATAATAAATAAAATAAAAACTCCGATCAAGAAATATTTAACTAATCACCACAAGTGATAGTATGCTATTTTTTAGAAAGTACAGCAAACTTGATTGAAATGTATGATACACCTATGAGCAATAACAACAGAACTGTTGAAAAGGAATTAAATGAAACTTCAACCGACTGAGAAGAGTAAAGGGAAATTAGCCTTAACAAGGGTCCCATTCATAGGTACCAAAAATGAATTTCCACTCGACAATTCTCATAAAAAATTCAATTACCATTGACTAGGCCAACTTATAATTTATTTTTCTATTGTGCTCAAAGAAATCCTTTATTCCCCCCAACGGGATCTCATTATAAGGTTCTCAACACTTTTGTTAGCATGTTAATAGTCAATACTATTTCGATAGATAATTTTTGATTAAATAAGGCCACAAAAATAAGATTACAAAAAGCAGAAAAAACGCAAACACTCTAAAGGGTTTTCTAAGGTAAAAATGTTTTTCCCTTGAAAAAAGACAAATAAAAGGGTGTTTTCAACGTATATAATAAGCAATAAGATATCTGCCAACTGGTGGCTAGCTCTGGTCCAAAATTTGAAGATTGTGTGTGTATTTGAGGGTTAGGGTTCAAGCTTTGGTAGTGTGTGTCGTTTTACTTTTTAATTTGTGGTAAGTGGTGGTCATTAGATAAGCCCACCTTTAAAAAAAAAAAAATAAGCAATAAGATATCCAAGTCGCTTTTGCCAGAGGTCTCCAAATATTTGATATGCTACATCTCCAAAAACAGAAATAAATAAATAAACTTAAAAAGAAAAGGGGGGAAAAAAAAAAAAAACAGATAGAGACAGAGTCACTAACACAGTACGTCTCTAACAATGGCCAAGTTCAGCTCCGAATCTTCTCCAAGCATCGAGCAAAGAAACTGTTCAACCCCCTCATCGACAACCCCATTTCCAAAACCTTTCAGCTTCACACCACTTGTCCTCGAATCCCTCCTCATGTACTCCTTCCCCAGAACCGTCGAAACAGTGCCAGTGGCCGCAACCACCCTCTTCTGCTTGCTCCCTCTAGAATCCTTCTCCTTGACCAAACTTTCAACATAACTCGTCTCCACAAACCCTTCGGACGATCCAGAACCCGAACCCTCACCCGACGTCGAACTCGACGATGGGTCATCGGCAATTTCCCATAAGGCTCGCCGCCCTAAGATCTCTACGGCCTGGTCCCGGTCCCCTTTGGCTTCCCGGTAAGCCGAGACCGCATCGTCCACAGAGGCCAAAGAGAAAGCCTCGGTCAGCGCGTTGACCACCTTCTTCTGCTCGTCGCCACCATGGTCGACGACCTTCTTCGGAGCCAGCGAGCTTCTCTTCCTCTTCTTCTTCGTGTGCTTCATCTATGGCCGGCGATGGCGTCTAGCTGCCTAGCTGGGTTCCCAACCAAACGGGAATAGGAATACTCAAGAAGAAATCCGAGTGAAGACCAAAATTAGGGTTTCTGAAATCGGTGGACCGTGAAGATGAACAGAAACCCTAATTTGGAGAATCGGAAGGGACGAAAATGAAGATAAAAAATCCAAAAAATTATTGAAGGTAGTTTGTCAAGCTAAAGCTGGGATTCCCTTCCCGAATGCAAAAGGAGTAGTTGAGGTTGAGATCATATTCTATTTTTGAGCAAAAAGAAAAAAAAAAAATGCGTGTGTTTTTTTTTTTTTTTTTCCGGCTCTCTTTGGCGAGGAATCTGTGGGCCCACGCTCTATTATTTTGCTGATCAGAACCTGTTTTTGTGTCCTCAGTCCTGATTCGTGAAACGGTGTCGTTTTCTTGTTAGAAGGGGGTGATCACGATATGTCGTTTAATACTTTTGGAACTTTGATGTCGTTTAAACAATCAACCACAATTGTGAATAGATGTGATTTGGCTACTATTAGGTAACGTTCCGCTGATTTTTTTCAAATATAACTGATTCTCGGTCGGTTGCGTATGGTTGCACATTATATATATATATATATGTATATAACCGTATGGTAGGGCAGGATTGGACTGTATTTGATATAATTGTTTTAGTACTGTGACTTGTTTGATAGAATATTGGACTAAAAGATGGGATTAAATAAAATAATAGTTAAAGAAAATTGATAGGCCTATTATGGACTTTTTCTATTTGGCTGACCATTATTGTGGAGTATTTTACAAAGGGGATACTACAAAAATACGGTAAAAAGTACCATGTATTTAAAAATTACGATACAGCTTAAAAAGTTATAAAAAGTACGACATACGAACTAAATTTTTGTAAATATACGGATCAACGGGTAAAAGGCCTAATCCTGAGATACGTAAGACATGAAGGAAAGAATAAAATAAAAAAATAAAAAAGGGAAAATGTTGAGTGCAAGCACTGACATCAGCGCCCATCAACACGTCTCAGTGCCCAACACACATTCATTTATTTATTTTTTTACTTTTAATTTTGGATCTCTTTTTATTTTTTTTTTAGCTCCATTTGACTTTTTTTTTCTTTTTTCTTTTGGTTCATATTTTGATTTGTATGCTTAATTTTTGATTTTTAACAATTATAAAACTTTACTGATACTATCCCATATTCGTTTAATAGTTTTTTGAAGTGATATGTATATTTCTAACAAAATTAATTCATGAGCATGTTTCTGTTTAAGCAACAGAAACCACCAAACAATCCTTTCAAAAAAAAAAAAACAAAACAAAAACTATTATTCCCATTTCTCAAATATCATAAGTGAACAAGTAGGATATTTTTGGTAACCTCAGAATTTTTTTTATTTTTGATTTATAAATATTTCTTTTTTTTAATAAAGAACCTATAATTTTCTTTCAAATTTTAGTAGATACCGAAAGTAACTTAGTATGATACTAATGATAATTTTTATTTTTATTTTTTTTAATTTATATAATACCATAAGTAACTTGTTAGGATACCTAAGGTAATTTTTCTAGTGTAACAAAAAACACTAACTCCCTTTTTAATTTCCTTGGGTACCCTAGGTAACTATGTAGGATACCTATAGTAATATTTTTTTAATACCAAATTTTAATACTAGTAGCAGCATTCCTTTTTTGTTTTTTTTAGAATTTTCCAACTCTCTTTCTTACTTCCCAAATGCTATAGCTAACTTTATAAGATACCTATGGTAATATTTTATTTATTTATTTATTTATTCTAATCTTATGGATATTATATATGATCTAGTAAGTTATAATTCATTTTTTAGCAATAAGAAACACCAAATTCCCGTTCAAATTTCTCTAGATACCGTAAGTATCTATGTAGGACACTTATGGTAATATTCATAGTAACTTCAACTTCAAATTATTTCTTAAATACCATAGGTAAATTGCTAAGATACCTCTGGTAATCTTCTAGTTTTTTTTATTTTCACTTTTTTTATTTTTGCATTCACTTATGGAACGTCCTTTCCAACTATTTATTGGTTGTTATAAGTAACATGGATACTTATGGTAATATTTCTATTAACTTTAACCTCAAATTTTTACCTAGATACTATAGGTACATTGCTAAGATACCTATGGTAATCTTCTAGGTTTTTCATTTTCACTATTTTTTTTGGACAATCTCATATAAAACGCTCTTTCCAACTATTTATCGGTTATCATAAGTAACCTGGTAGATGACCATGAGTAACTAAGTAGTTGACTATCAGTAACTAGATTGGATATTTTTAGTATCTAACTAAAAGCTATAAGGAATGCTGTTTCAGGATCGCAACATATGCCTAGCTAGTAACTGGTCTAATACCTACAAGTATATTTTTTAAAAACTTTTGTTAATAAAAGTTTTTCTTCAAAAATGTAAAATTTTCTAATGAAAGGAAAATAATCAAAGGAAAATAAATCATTCTAAAAACGTTTAATGAAATAATGAATAATAGAAAAAGAGAAGAGAAAAATAAAGAAGAAGGAAAGAACAAAAAAATATAAACAGTGACAAGAAAAACAAAATCAATATAAGAAATAAATAGTAACTAAAAATAATAATAATAATAAAAACTTGTACTGAAAGCATTTAATAGAAAAAACTCAAAAAAGAAAAAAAAAAAGGGGGTGTTAAAAAAAGGTAAATATATATATTAAAAAAAAAGTTGATCTCACGCACTGGATACCTTCTAACGCACTGTTAGCGTGTCAGATCAATTAAAAGAGTAAAGAAAAAATTTTAAAAAGTGTGGACCGTATAAAACTAAAGTTAAAGAGAAGAGGTCCGTATTTTACCAAAAATTGGTCCAAAAGTAGTACTGGTGCTAATTTCCCTTTTACAAACCCAAACCCAAGCCCAAGAATACATTGAATTGTAAAAATTTAACCAAATAAATTTATGGATATAGTCTAGTGCAATTTTAGCCAAGTAAAATATGTTACCATAATTTAGTCTCGCAAATGTGTGGATATACCTTTCTAGATAAACAAGTAGCTATGGTTTATCCAAAGAAATGAATGGTTATAGTTCACTCACCAATGTCTATAAATAGAGACATTTGTAAGAGTTTATGTATCTCATTCAAATCCTTTTCTTTCACTAAGAAAGAACTCATTCTCTCATCTATCTCTTTGTGTTGATATTTTTATGCTATAATATATATATATATTCTATATTTTATAATACGTTATCAGCACGAGCTTCCAGCCGTTATAAACTCGTTGAAGTAAAATTTTATTAGTTATTACATTGCACTATAAATATCCATTTTCTGTTTGATAGAAATTTTCTATAAGTAATTTAATATAAGTACATATATTGTATACTATAATAGTGTATAAACATATATTTTGTTTCTTTCTAATTTTAGTGCCCGTGATTTTCTTTCTAATAATTTGAAAGTTTGATTTTCTAATATTATATTGAATTACTTCATGTATTTATATTCGGCATCTTCACTATGAGATTTTTACATCATGATCTTTGGTCACGAATAATCTATGTGTAGAAATTATTTGATAAACCATGTTGGTAGAATATTCTTATCATTATGAAATTACTTCTTCGTATAATGTTATTTATACTAATTATCGTCATAAATTATTATTGTGGCAATACTTATGTACTTATAATTAATCTTTCAATTTTGAGAATTCCATATCCATATATTTGACTACAAATATTTATAATATACATATTTATAATTATGTCTTCGAATATTGCTAATTTAATATATTAGATAATCATACTTTATTTCTCCATGACCACGTATTGATCATGTTATGAGTTTCTTATTCCTAACTATATTATATTTTATGATATAATAGTCCTCACAATGTTAAATCTCACAAAGTTTGAATTCATTACTCTTGAAATTTCGGGCAAGAATTATTTGACATGGACACTTGATGCTAAAATTCACCTTGATGCTACGAATCTTAGAGGAACAATTAAAGAAGGAAATACGGCATCCACTCAGGATCGTGCAAAAGCTATAATTTTCCTTCGACACCATTTGCACAAAGGATTGAAAACTGAATATTTAACAGTAAAGGACTCATCTGTATTCTGGAAAAATCTAAAAGAAAGATATAATCACCAGAAAACTGTGATACTCCCTAAAGCTCGCTATGACTTGATGCATCTGCTTCTGCAGGATTTTAAAATAGTCAGTGAATATAATTTAGCAATATTTAAAATTATTTCTCAGTTGAAATTATGTGGAGAAAAGATTACTCACGAAAATATGTTAGAAAAAATATACTCCAATTTCCATGGATCGAATATTATCCTATAGCAACAATATCGGGAGCGTGGTTTTAAAAAATATTCTGAGTTGATTTCGTGTTTACTTGTTGCTGAACAAAATAATGAGCTATTAATGAAAAACCATGAAATTCGCCTAACTGGTTCGACAATATTTCCTGAAGTAAATGCTGTATCAACTACTAATTATGGCCATAGACGTGGTCGTGGTTGTAGTAGAGGTCGTGGTCGAAATTTTTTTTGGTATCATGGTGGTCATTACAACTCTTAAAACTTCAAGAAAACCGCAACTCACCAGAAGTGAGAAAATAATGAAGAGATGCAAGAAAAGGAAAAATGTTCACAATATAAACCATCCAAAAATCCTGAGAATTTTTACTATAGATGTGGTATGAGAGGACATTGGTCGCGTACCTATCGTACACCTAAACACATTGTTGACCTTTACCAAGCATCACTGAAGGAAAAAAGAAAGAGCATAGAGACGAACTTTATTGAACAAAATGATCTTAAGGATTTTGCCCATTTAGATATTTCAGACTTCTTTGAAAATCCAACCGAGAAAAATTAATAATAGACTAGTAATATCTAAGTTTATTGTGTATTAGATTATGTAATCTTAGTATACTATTTTCAATTCATGTTTATGTAAAGTATTGCTTTTCTTAAGTTATATATTTCATTACGTCTTTCATTTAATAATTATAGCTCTTTCACTTGTGAAGAAATTTGGATTTCACTAATATTAGTTGATAACCAATGGTAAAGATATTTGTCTGGTAGATAGTGCAACAATGCATACAATCCTTAAAAATAAAAGGTATTTCATAAAATTATCATTTTTAAAGGCAAATGTAAATACAATTTCAAGTACTACGAAAATAATTAAAGGCTTTGGAAGAGCTATAATAATACTACCCAAAAGAACAAAATTAATTATAAATGACGCTTTATTCTTTAGCAAATCCAGAAGAAATTTGCTAAGTTTCAAAGATATACGTTGCAATGGAAATCATATTGAGACCACAGATGAGAACAATATAGAGTGTCTCTGCATTACTTCTATTATCTCAAGCCAAAAACAAATACTAGAAAAGCTATATACTTTTTCCTCTGGGTTGTATTACACATTTATAAGTACGATTGAATCACATAATGTGGTGACCAAAAAAGATTATAATCCTAAAGTTTTCTCTCTTTGGTATGACCGCCTAGGTCATCCTTGGTCAATTATGATGTGAAGAATTATTGAAAACTCACAAAGACATCCATTAAAGAACCATAAGATTCTTTTATCCAATGAATTTTTCTGTTCAGCTTGTTCTCAGGGCAAGTTAATTATTAGGATATCTCTAATGAAAGTTACAGTTAAGTCTCTTACATTTTTAGAAAGAATTCAGGGAGATATATGTGAGCATATTCATTCAGCATGTGGACTATTTAGATACTTTATGGTGTTGATAGATGCTTCAACACTTTGGTCACATGTTTGCTCATTATCTACTCGCAATATTGCATTTAAAAAGACTTCTTGCTCAATTAATTCGTTTAAGAGTACAATTTCTATACTATATAATAAAGACTATTCGTCTTGATAATACAGTGAGTTTACATCTCAAACTTTTAATGATTATTGTATGTCAATTGGAATTAATGTTGAGTACTCTATTGCCTATGCATATACACAGAATGGTTTAACTGAATCATTTATTAAATACATTCAATTAATTATTAGACCATTATTAATGAAAACAAAGTAACCTATTTCTGCTTGGAGGCATGCTATATTACATATTGCGGCCCTTATTCATATTAGACCCACAGGCTATTAAAAATACTCCCTATTGCAACTTACCTTTAGTCAAGAACCAAGTGCTGGAATTGCCTAACACTTAGCGCAAAAATTGCCTAACACTTAGCGCAAAAACATACATGCATGCAAACTATGGAAAACACATGATCACATTATGAACGCAGCGGAAAAATAGCGGATTTTGGTTTTAAAATTTTTACATGAAAACAGTTTTCATAACTATATTACATGCATATATCATATAAAGGATCATATATAACATAAATCAAATCTAGATGCATAAACCCTAGAGATGGGATTAGGGTTTACCTCTTGTAGCATGCTCCTTCTTGATCTCCTTGTTGACGGTGATCAGACCTCCAACCTTAGATCTTCTTGTCTATGCTATTGCTCTTGGTTGATTAAGTGAGTGGGCACCAAGTTGAATCCTTCGTTGGAGAACGATCAAGAACACCTTCTTGATCCTATAGAACACCGGGACGTGAGATGAGAGTGTGAGGTTACAGGAAACTTTTTCTCTCTTCTCAAGCCTTAGGTTGGCCGAATTCGCCCTCTCTCTCTCTCTATATTTTTCATGTAACACTCCTAGTATTACTGTGTAGTTTTTCCTCTCATATATCTTATATATATGAGGCTAAAAACTGCTAACCCTAGTTTAACTAGGATTGGGCTTGTTCTCTAATTTGGGCTCTGGGTGTATTTTTATAAATATATCCAACTCATGTAACTTATTTATAAAAATACCAACTTCTGTGTAGAATCATTATTTTACACAGTTTCATGAAACTAATTTCACAAATACCATCAACCAATTAATGAGCTTTATTGAGTTAGACAAGGGACCTAATGGATCCAAATAATCTAAGCTCCAATAATATGATAAATACATAATAACTCTTATTATGGTATTTATATAAATATTATTAGTAAAGGGACACTCCACTTAAGGCCCAATACTGTACTTTTAGATTGGATGTCATGCCTTTTATAGAGATTCAATCAACTAACCTTGATTAACCGATCCATCTAGCATATTCTATACCACATATAGAATCCATATACAATGCCGTAGTTAGATAGGTAAAATTACCGTAATACCCCTCCGACACCTATTTACCTTTAAGTTACCATCTTTCTATCAAGGAATAATGTTGTCGATAATTTTGTTCTCAATGGCCATTTAGACAAAATTATCAACCAATTCACAAAGTGAATACTAAGATCTTAGATTTAATTATTCCATGAATCTTGAAAGAACCTAAAATGGCATTAATATATAATGTCCTTAACTATTTGGTGTTCTCATCAATTCATAAGCCATAATCTCCAATATGCCAGAGTTCACCTCTAATTTCATAGAGGTTAGTCTTTTAACAAATCAAAAGGCTACAACCTATGAAAAGCAAGTCCAATCAAATATCAAGGATTAAGATCTATATGCTAAGAGCTAGTTTGTGGTAATATAAGAATTGAGTTACGGCACTCCAATTCTTTATATTATATGGTCCAGTCTAATACACATAACTTGTTTATATTATATTAGTGTTTCTATCAGAAGTCACATACTTCAATGATTTGAGACACATCGATCATTCCCATTGAGATAGACAAACACTACAACCTACAATAAATAAAGTATTCCATCTTTATTTACAGATTGTGAACTAGTTCATTTAGACTTAAATAAAGAAACAAGTCTCCCCATAATTAATACTTAATCATGTTTGTTTCTTTATACACAAATAAAGTCATAGAATCTTTTTCAGATAAATAAACTATTTAACTAAGATAGTTTAATCTAGCAAATATCATAATTGTATATAAGAGAAAGTTATATATACTCAAAGGGTATAATTAGAAATCTGGTTTTTAGGGCAAATATCCCAACACCAAGCATTTCCAATCTATGAGTTTTTGGTTGTGCAGTATATGCACCAATCACTCCATCACAGCGCACCAAGATGGGCCCTCAAAGAATGTTAGGAATTTATGTTGGTTTTGAGTCTCTTCTACCATCAAATATCTTGAACCCCTGACAGGTGACATTTTTACGGCACAGTTTACTGATTATCAATTTGATGAAACCAAATTCCCACCATTAGGGGAGAAAGATAACAGCTGGAAAAATAACTTAAAATTTCGTGGAATGCATCATTATTATCTCATTTTGATCCTCACACTAGTCAAAGTGAACTAGAAGTTTAGAAAATTATACATTTACAAAATATTATAAATTAATTACCCGATGCATTCACAGATATAAAGAGAGTGACTAAGTCACATGTACTAGTTGTAAATGCTCCAGCTCATATTGATATCCCTGTAGGATAATCTTTGAGCATAACAGCAAGTGAGTCTAAGGCACGTATGAAGCATAGAAGACCAGTTGGCTCTAAAGATAAAATCTCTAGGAAGAAAAAAGGATATATTACAGAAATTTGCCATCTTAAAAATGACGATATTTCTAAAGAAATAACCGTATTGTCAAAATAGTCAGTTAACACAACTAAACAGATAACTCCAGAAAATGTTCAGGTACCTGATGATATTGAAAATAAAGAGATCTCAATAAGTTATGTCAACTCAGGAAAGGAATGGAATTGCGATAAAACTATTGTCGATAATATATTTGCATATACAGTAGTTACTGATATAATGAATGAAAGTGAGAATCTTGAACCAAAATTCATGTTGACGTAGAAATGATTGGCCAAAATGAAAAAATACAGGAAGAACTAAAATCTCTTGAAAAAAGAGAAGTATTTGGACCTATTATCCAAACACCTAAAGGTGTGAATTCAGTTGGGTACGAATAGGTCTTTGTACGAAAACATAATGAGAAAAATGAGATCGTGGAATACAAAGCACGACTTATAGCATAAAGTTTCTCACAAAAACTAGTAATAGATTTTGAGGAGACATATTCTCCTGTGATGGATGCGATAACATTATGATACTTAATTAGTATAGCAGCCTCTGAAAGACTTGAAATACATCTGATGGATGTTGTAACATTATATTTATATGGATCACTTGATAGTGATGTTTATATGAAAATTCCTAATGGATTTAAAGTACATGAAGTACTTAATATAATACCAAGGGAAATGTGTTCAATAAAATTACAAAGATCTTTATATGGAATAAAGCAATCTAGACGCATATGGTACAATCGTCTTAGTGAATATTTTTTGAATAAAGGATATATGAATAATCTTATTTGTCCATACGTCTTTATTAAGAGCTCAGAAATTGAATTTGCTATCATTGCAGTATATGATGTTGATTTGAATATCATCGGGACTCTTGAAGAGATTAATAAGATAATAAGGTAATTAATGAAAGAATTCAAAATAAAAAATCTCGGGAAAACAAAATTTATCTTGATCTCCAAATCGAGCATTTACCAAATAGTATACTTGTACTTCAGTCGACTTATATGGAAAAGGTCATCAAAAGATTTTATATAGACAAAGCTCACCCATTGAGTACCCCAATAGTTGTCAGAACATTTTATATAAATAAGGATCCTTTTCGTCCTCGAGAAGATAACAAGAAATTTTTGGTCCTAAAGTACCATGTCTAAGTGTGGTTGGAGCTCTTATGTATCTTGCTAATTGTACTCGACCTGATATATTTTTTTCTATTAATTTACTAGCAAGATATAGTTCCTCTCCAACTCAAAGATACTGGAAATGAGTTAAATAAATATTTCATTATCTCCGTAGAACGATTGACATAGGTTTATTTTATTCTAATAAATCCATAAATTAACTAGTTTTGCAGATGTATGATACTTGTCTGACTCACATAAAATTCGATTCTAAACAAGTTATGTATTTACTAGTGGTGACACAGTAATATCCTGGCCTTCTATGAAATAAACTATCACTGCTACCTCCTCGAATCATTCTAAAATAATTGCACTTTATGAGACAAGCCAAGAATGTGTATGTGTGATATCCAGAATTCTAAAATGACACCCAATTCCTCACATAATTAAAGAGCCAATAATAACATGATCATATAATATTTTCAATTATATTATTGTCATGCCTGTATATTATTTTGAGTTTTGATTTAAAATTTTTAGATTATTAATACTTATTACGTTTTAAGATAATTTGCAGTGAAATGCTCCAGAATTACTTTTTGGTACAAGTTTGACGTGTATTAAATCAAATATTACTATGTTATACATTTGCATGTTACTAACCACTAGTATTATTTTATTTTATTTTTTTTATTTTTTTCTACTAGTTAAGGCAGTTTCGGACTTATAAAAATTTTATTCAAGAAATTGATTAATTATATTGTTCATATAGTTTTATTCTTCCTTTACAAGCCTACTTATGGTGTTAGTATTGTCTTATTATTTTGATTGTTACATAAGTTATTTATTATTTTATTTGTTTAAAATATCTATAATATATATAGGTATATAAAAATAATATTATTTATTAA